>PVIH01013082.1:0-60187 GCA_004025045.1 Sigmodon hispidus
TCAAGAATTTAGATCCCAAAACCTTGAATAACCCTATCAAAAAATGGGGTTCAGATCTAAAAAGGGAATTCTCAGCAGAGGAACTACGAATGGCTGAAAGGCACCTGAAAAAGTGCTCTTCATCTTTAGCCATCAGAGAAATGCAAATCAAAACAACTTTGAGATACCACCTAACACCTGTTGGATTGGCTAAGATAAAGGGTCTGCCTTTATAAGTAAGTTGGCCCTTTTCTTTTGCAGCTCTTAAAAATTTTTCTTTGTTCTGTATGTTTTGTGGCTTGATTATTAAGTGTTGAGCAGACATTTTTGAGGGTTCTAATCTATTTGATGTTCTGTAAGCTTCTTCTCTCTTTATAGGCATTTCCCATTTTAAGTTAGGAAAGTTTTCTTCTATGATTGTAATGAATACATTATCTGTGCCTTTGAGCTGGTATTCTTCTCCTTCTTCTATTCCTATTATTCTTAGATTTTGTCTTTTCATTGTGTCCCAAACGTCCTGAACATTTTGTGTTATGGCTTTTTTGTTTTAATGGTTTTTGTGAGTGATTTATCTATTTCCACTATTAAGTCTTCAACTCCAGAGATTCTCTCTTCCATCTCTTGGATTCTATTGGTTATGCTTGTATCTGTAGTTCTAGTTCATTTCTTCAGATTTAGTATTTTCTCCTTTACTTCATTTTTGCCTTCTTTATTGCTTCTATTTCAATTTTTAGTTCCTGGAATGTTTCTTTTATTTGTTGGTTTTCTCTTTATTGGTTTTCTTTCAAGGACTTGTTCATCTCTTCCAATTTTTCTTTGTATTTTCATCTATTTCTTTAAGAGAAGTTTTGATATTCTCTTTAAAGGCTTCTATAGTCTTCAGAAAGGTGTTTTTGCTGTTGTTTTCTTCTGTTTTGCTCTTCACTGTTCTGTTCAGGTCTTGGTGTTGTAGAATCACCAGCCACCAGCCTCTTCTGGTGATGCTTTGCTGTTCTTTATATTGTTATATGTATTCTTGCATTGGCATCTGCCTATTGCTTCCTTAGTTCACTCTTAGTCAGTTCTTAGTTGGATCTTAGTAGTGGCTAGAGGGCTTGTGTGTCTTCTCTCTGCTCTGGACATGGAGTATGCATGATCTCTTACTCTGGTCAGATCAAGGCATCTGTGTGGTCTAGAGAGACATCCCCTCTGTAATGATGAAATTTGCCTTGGAGGTGAGGCCTGGCCATCTGCTATGGGTCCCAGGGGATTGCTAGGGGAAGGTTTCTCCCTGCCTTGGTTTAGGGCAGGACTAGGCATGATGTAAGATTCAGGACTGTGTCTCTGACCTCTGGGCAGCCCAGGAGCTGGACCCTGCTCACCTCTCATTCCACATTGGACAGAGAACATGCATGTTCCAAAGAGATGTCTGTTTCTCATTCTGCTCTGAACATGATGACTATGGTTATCAAGGCAGAAACCTAGTGTAGGGCATGCTGTTGTTTCAGTTCTCATCCATTCCTGTTATTTTTCAGTCTGTTCAAAAGAAATTCATAGAAGATGAAAACAGGTTGATTTTAGATTATACAGAGAAAATTCCTGACAAATCAGCTACATTTATGTTAAGTTCAATAATGCTGATTCTTTCTGGTATGATCTGGAATAATGTAACTGAAGAAACATATTTATAGTCAACTTAAGACACCTGATTTTATGAGGCTTCCTGAAGAAGATTGAAAAAAAATCTCTTCAGAGAAGACTATTAAAAAGACAATATTCAGGATTGGAATCTCCTCTTTACCATTTTTTTTTCCTGTGTTGAATAAGTAATGACCTACTTGGTCCCTTTTAATTGCTTTTAGCTTAAAGTCTACTTTGTTAGATATTAGGATGGCAACCCCAGCTTGTTTCTACTCATGTAAAAGAAACACTGCTAAAGCTCAAATCCCATATCACTTCTCACACCCTAATAGTGGGAGACTTCAATACCCCACTTTCATCCCTGGATAGGTCAACCAGACAGAGACTCAACAGAGAAATAAGGAGTCTAACAGAGGTTATGATACAAATGGATTTAGTAGATATGTACAGAAGCTTCCATTCAAATGCAAAGGAATATACATATTTCTCAGCTCCTCCTGGAACTTTCTCTAAAATTGACCACATAATTGTTCATAAAGCAAATATCAACAGATACAAAAAAATGGAAATAATCCCTTCTATCATATCGGACCACCAGGGCCTATAGCTAGAGTTTTACAACATCAAAAACCACAGAAAACCTACCAGCTCATGGAAATTAAACATCACCCAGCTGAAACACCTCTGGGTCAAGGAATAAATTAAGAAAGAAATCATAGTCTTTGTAGCATTTAGTGAAAATGAATCCACAACATACCCAAACTTGTGGGACACAATGAAAGAAGTCTTAAGAGGAAAATTCATAGCACTAGATGCCTATATGAAAAACCTAGAGAAATCCCACACTAGAGACCTAACAGCTCAGCTGAAAGCCTTAGAACAATTAGAAGCAAACTCACCTAGAAGGAGTAGACGGCAGGAAATAATCAAACTTAGAGCTGAGATCAATACAATTGAAACCAAAAGAACAATTCAAATAATCAATGAATCTAAGAGTTGGTTCTTTGAGAAAGTCAACATGATAGATAAGCCCTTAGCCAAACTAATCAAAAAGCAGAGAGAGAATATTCAAATCAACAAAATCAGAAATGGAAAGGGGGACATAACAACAGACCCCCAGGAAATGTAGAGAATTATCAGGTCATACTTTGAAAATCAGTATTCCACAAAAATGGAAAACCTAGAAGAAATGGACAGCTTTCTGGACAAGTACCATCTACCAAAATTAAATGAAGATCAGATTAATTACCTAAACAGGCCTATAACCCTTAAGGAAATTGAAGCTGTCATTAAAAGCCTCCCCCAAAATAAAAGCCCTGGTCCAGATGGTTTCAGTGCAGAATTCTACCAGACATTCAAAGAAGAATAACTACCATTATTCCTCAAACTATTTCACACAGTAGAAACTGAAGGAATATTGCCTAATTCCTTTTATGAGGCCACAATTACCCTAATACCCAAGCCATTCAAAAAGGCAATATTTAATTCTCTCATGATCTCTTCCTACCTCCCTTTTCTCACTCCCCAATATGATCCTATATTACTCAGGAGATCCTCTCTATTTCTCTTTCCCTGGCAAATGAGATGTTTGAGTGGGAGGAGCCAAAAGGGGGGAGAGAAGAAAGAAATAGATAATCTTGATAGAAGGAGCCATTGTGGGGTTAGAGAGAAACCTAGTGCTAGGGAAACATACAGGAACCTACAAGATATACAAGCTAGGACTCCAAGAAATAGTGGAGAGGGTACCTAAACAGGACTTCCCCTGTAACCAAATAAATGTCCACCTTCATTGTTATTATAGAACCTTCATCTAGCAACTGATGGAGGCAGAAGCAGAGATCCATAGCTAAGCAGCTGGTCAAGTTCCTGGTCCAGCTGAGGAGACATTATATGGAACAAAGGGATCAGGATCATGACAAGACTCACAGAGATTGCTGACTTGAGCTCTTGTGAGCTCATTGACTCTGAAATGACAGCTGAGGAACTGTCATGGAAAGGAACTAAATCCTCCAAATGTAGATGACAGTCAAATGGTATGAGTAGTTTGTGGAGGCACTTGCAGTGGGACCAGAGTTTATTCCTGGTGGAGCCCATTTCCTACAGAGGAACACCTTACTCAGCCTTGAAACTGGGGAGAATGACCCAGAACTATCTCAACTAGGTATGTCAGACCAAAAATGACTAATTTTGGGATTCCTTGCCCTCCTTGGGAAATGGATTGGGTGATGGGGTGGGGAGGAGGCTGAAAGAGGATCAGAAGGAGGGGTGGTAGGGAAGCAGTGGTTAAGTATGGGAAAAGTCTTTTTAAATGAAAAATTACTTTAAAAAGACAATACTTGCCTGGCGATGTTACATAATTCTGACTTTTGTTAACAAGACATATTTGACAGGTATATCTACATTTATATTTTATAAGTTTTGGAAAATTAAATGAGTAAACTCCAAGTGGTATAATAAAAGGCTGTTTGATAACTAACAAACTAACAACTCACTAGCCAAATAAATAATTACTATCTGATTGACTAAAACTTAAATTCAAGAATGAGGACACTACTTTCCAAAAAAACATCAATTCTGATAGCTAGAGCTGAGAGTGTCAGTGAATTCTCAGGACTTGGCAAGCATGAGCTTTGTGAGATCTTATTCACTGTATCGATGGGAGTGGGTTCATTTTTTAAATATTATATTGTGTCCTTTCTGTAAGGTGAGCTACATGAAGAAATGAATATTGATGATATGCTCTTAGGAAAGTGTGGTTAGAATGGCCAAGTATTTAATTAAAATACATTGGTTTTCAAACATCTAGTTTATGTTTAGCCTAATGTTGAAGTGCATAGGAATGTTATTACACAATAATGTCATGAATAAATTACTTTTAAAAAATGAACATAGCCCTAACATAAATATAATTAGGCAGAACTTCCAAGGATTCCAGGTGGATTAGCATTCTCCCATGAATGTAAGCATTCTTCTTTTTCATACTTTGAATTATTGCCACTCTTCCACCTATATCCTGAGAGTATCTGAATTGTTTAATAATTGAGGTTTTGTGGGAAGAAGTCTCTTTGGAAAGAGAAAATGGCTACACTGGAGCTCCTCTTAGAAATACAGCCCCTACGTTGCTGAGAAAGTGAGCATTTCCCAGCACCCCACTACATGGTTTTGCCTAGCTTTGCGGTGTTTAGCATTTTTGAGGTCTAGTTCTTCATTTATGAACTAGTCTCATGTTAATGCCATGATATTGTAAAGGAAAAGGAGACTCAAGACACCTGTGATAAAACTTAACCCATGAAACTCTTCCTGCTTACCTGCCCCTCTGAATGTTTCAGGGAGAACAAGTGACCAGCTTTCAGGAGGCCTTCCTGACATGTTTCATCAGGACCATCTGGAAACCCTAATATTTGTCACTAGAACTTTGCATAATATATCATCAAGAGGTGCTATCTCACCACCAGAATTCAAGTTCTTTTTTACTTGCTTTCTCTGAAAAGGTGTCTTAGACTCCTGTACATTCTGTCTTTGCTTGGTCATAAGCACTTTGTACATTTTGTTGTTATGCATTTATATGATACTTATAATATTCTGGATATGTACACATATATAACCATGTGTACATACCCACACATGTAATCTGGCTAATACACATGGATTGGATAAAACATTCATTAAAAATCAGACAGAATTTTATATACTAATTTGGGGGCTATTTGCTTATTATATCCTATGTGTCTGAAATTCTATTAGTTACTTTAGGATTCATGGATCTTGATTAGATTGCAGCTGTGTGGATTATAGAATCAATGGAAAATTACACCAATAAACACTTTGTATGTTGAATATTAAACTGATATTTGCTACATATCAAATATTCATGAGGTTAACATGCAAAATAATGGCATAATAGCAGGTTAGAGTTGAGATTAGAGAGTCCACATTGGGGCAATATAAAGTACTTGTCAAAGTCAGTGTTATAATGATACAGATTTTGTTTTCTGTGCCATACTTCAAAATATATTTTAGTTTTAATAACTTTGCTCTACATGGTTATAGTTAACCAAGTTATAATAAGACACATAAGTATCTCTTAAATTTTGAGATAATATCTAAAGCTCTTGTCCCAATACAAACAATGAAAACTTTATTGATATTTTTCAGATTTATGGATGACTTAAAGCTATAGAATAATTTTTCTTTTGGGTGCCAATGAATGTTTTATAGGCAGCAAACAGTAATTCAGTTACAGAGGGGTTTCTTCCTGTGTTTTCTCTGGCAATCTCAGTAAAGGTTTTGTGAAAAGGGAATTCAACTGACTGTCATGTAATAAGTACTAATGAAATTCCTACCAAGCACAATGAAGCAGGGTTTTCTACTCATAAAAATTCTACTCTTAAAATTTGCAATGAATTGGGACAGAATTATGCCATGCATTGTGCATGACAATAGCAGATAATAAGTAAACACAAGAAGTGTAAGAACTCTTGTCTGGGAAAATATTTTGGACAGTGAAAGGGAAGCATGGAAAATAATTCCAGATATGATTTTCATTTGAAAATAACAGAAAAATTTCATCTTCCGATATTATTTCGAATAATTACCATACTGATTAAAATGAATAAACACAATCAGTTATTAGACAATGAACCATTTAAGTGAATGAAGTAGAAAGATGGTCCGAAGGTGGATATGTGTGAAAACAGATGTAGAAGAGTGGAAGTGAACATATCTACCTGAGATGGGATTAAAAATATGAACAGTATCCTTCCTATATACAAATGATAAGTGGGCTGAGAAAGAATCAGGGAAACATCACCTTTCACAATAGTCACAAATAATATAAAATATCTTGAACAACTCTAGCGAAGGAAATGAAAGCCTTCTATAATAAAACCTTCAAATCTTTGAAGAAAGAAATTAAAGAAGATAGGAGAACTTGGAAATATCTCCCAGGCTCATGCATCACTAAAATTAACAAAGCCAAATGACTATCCTCCCAAAATTAATCTACAGACTCAGTGCACTTCCCACTAAAATTTCAACATAATTCTTTGAAGATCTTGAAAGCACAGTTCACAACTTTATATGGGAAAAAGAATCTCAGATTAGCTAAAACAATCCTGAGCTATGAGGAACTGCTCCAGGTATCACCGTTCTCAATTTCAAGTTGTAGTACACAGGTAGAAAAATAAAACCTGCAAGACAATGGCAAATTCCCCACTGTTTTCTTGCTGTTAATTTCCTTAGTGATAGAGTGTAACCCATTAGTTTTGATAAACTTTCTTTCTAAGTTGATCAGTGGAATGAAACTGAAGACTCAGATATAAATCCACAAACCTTTGGACAACTGATTTTTTTAAATAAAAAGCCAGAAATGCAGAATGAAGAAAAGAAAGTATCTTCAACAATGGTTCTGGTCTTACTGAACATTTGCATATGAACACAAATAGATCCATATTTATCACCCTGCACAAAATTCAAGTCCAAGTGCATCAAGGACCTCAACATAAATCCAGATACCCTGAATCTAATAGAAAAGAAAGAGGGGAATAGCCTTGAATACTGTGGCACAGGAGACTACCTTCTGAACAGAACACCAATATTACAGGCTGTAAGACTAATGATTAATAAATGAGACCTCATTAAACTGAAAAGCTTTTGTAAGAAAAAGGGCACTGTTAATAGGACACAACATAGCCTACAGAATGGGAAAGGATTTTTACGAATTTACATTCAATAGAAGAGTAATGTATAAAGAACTCAATAAACTAGGTATAGAAAATTAAATTTTTTTTTACTTATTTATTTTAGCTTTTGATTAGAGAGACAGTGAGAGAGAAAGAGAAAAGAGGGACCTAGACAGAGAGACAGAGAGAAAATATAAAATTGAATGGATAGGAATGTACAAAACATCTGGGAAAATTTGAGAAATAGGAAAGAATATGATAAAAATTTACTATATGTAATTTTTAATAAATAAAAAGAAAACATGCTAAATATATAATATGGAATTGTATGTATTCTTAAGAAAGTCAAGTGACATTTTCAGGGGAATGGATGAAACTGGAAATCATTATGTTAAGTGAAGTAAATCAGACTAAACAAGACAAATATAGTGTACTTTCTTTCATATGAGCAACGTTGTTCACTCTGAGTGGTGCCAGTTGTGGGCAGGTCATTTTATGTATAAGAGAGTAAGAAGCATTTACTTCTCCATGGCTTTTCCATCAATTCCTGCCTCCAGGTTCCTATACTACTTGCCTTCTTGCTTTTACTTCCCTCCATGATGGAGTGTACCCATTACTTTTAGAATGAAAAAACCCTTTTTCCTTCCCAAGTTGCTTATGGTCATGGTGTTTTATCACAGCAATAGAAACCCTAACTCTAATACTCCATGAATATGTAACATGTGCATATTAGTTAAGAGAGTGAAAGATTCTCCAAGGGACCCTGTATCTCTTCTAAAAAGTATTGATATAACATTGTAAATATGCTATTATATAAAATATATTTTAAAAACATCAGATTCAGTAGTGTTGCCTCTATAATTAGTTGAGTTTTTGAATCACATGAATCCTTCATCACTAATTTATAATTGTCATTTTTATATTGTCTATTTAATAGCAGACTAGGTTCCTATATTTTCTATCTTGTCATCCCTTGACTCAGAATCACAATTATGAAGCTTAGATTCTAATTCTTAACAAAGGGTTGACCCTAGATTTTCTTGTTATCAACAGCTTACAGATCAAAACTCTGGCACCACTCTAATCAAATCCCTTTCATGGCTTCAACTCTAATGATGCCTATTGAGCTGCCAGATGACTCTCATATCAATATTGATGCTATGTTGACTGTTTGAAAGAATTAATTGTCCTCCATCAAAGACAAGTAATGTGAGCCACGTAAAATGAATAATATCAATAATGAGGAAATGGATTGGTAGGAACAGAGGGAGAACGGTCAGCTAATTACAGTTCTTTAAAAGTGAAGAAATTTAATTTGCATGAATATTACAGAAATTATTATAGCCTCTATATAATAGAAAATATTATGTTATAATATTCCTTAATTTTTCAATGCAACATATAATAGAAAATTTTCTAAACATTCTGTAAGTAGTTAATAATTTTCTGTCAATGTTATTTTTCTCCAAATTTAGAAAATATCTTCTTATGTCCCTTTAAAGTCATAGAATCTATATTGTATTTGTTCTCATTATATACAAAGTTTTTCCAAATATTTACATATTCATTTAATATGTATGTGTGCTTTATCTGAAAGTAATTCTGAGCACTACATGCATGCCTGGTGTATGTGGAAGCCAGAGGAGGGCACCACATCCATTAGGCCTGGAGTAAGAAGAGGTTGTGAGCTTCTCATATGAGTGTTGGGAACTGGACCATGATCATCTGGAACAAAAGCTATTGCTCTTAACCAATGAGCCATATCCCAAGCCCCAAAATAAAGCTTTCTATTTTTATTTTTAAAAATGAAGACCCAAGTACTTGTGATGGTCTGACTTTCTTTGTGGTGTCTTCTCTTGTTTTCAGGTGCAGGGCAATTTTCTTTCAATGCCATTGAAATATAAAAGTATTTTTGCTTATCATTTTCTGTCTGCTGTGAATGTGCTTTATTGTCATTGGTTAATAAAGAGGTCGTTTTTGCCTATGGCAAGGCAGCTTAGAGGCAGGCAGGAAATCCAAATGGAGCTAAAGAAGAAGGTTGGAGTTAGATGGAAGCTGCAAGCTGTCACCAAAGAAATCAAGATAGAATGGAACACAAGTAAAGCCACAGAACCTCATGGCACTACATAGATTAATGAAAATTAGTTAAGTTGTAAAAACTAGTTCACAAGGAATCTGAGCCATAGGCCAAACAGTTTATATTTAAAATAAGCCCCTGAATAATTATTTTATAAGCTGCTAAGGACCTAGGGCCTGGATGGGGCTCAAGAAAAGTCAGGCTACAGTAGCCTTATTAACTATGAGCTAATTCTTCTTAAAAATTTAATTAGCATCTGTTTCAATTATTTTACATACCTATCATAGTTTCCCCTCCTCCTTCCCTACTGTTCACTCCCCCATCTATGCCCTTCCCCATTCATCTCCATCCAGAAAGGTGCAGGCCTCCCATGGGCTTGAACAAAGCACAGCACATTAAGTTGAGGTAGGAAAGAGTTCCTCCTACCCATTTTAGTACAAAGGATGGGCAAGATAATCCAGCACGGGGAACAGGTTCCAAAGAGCCACCTAAGTACCAGGGACGTGTCCTGATCTCATTGTTAGGAGCCTTACGAACAGACCAAGCTTTTAAACAATTTTATTTTGAAATGATATTTCAAAAGTTAAAAGAAAAAAATATATTAATTAATGATCCTTTACCTTGTAAAAACTGACAAGTTTACCTGATGACATCTCAGTAGCTCTTACTGGCTTGTTTTATGTCTACTTGACATCTAAAAGGAGAAAACCTCAATTGCAAAAATGTATTCAGAAGAAAGTCTGTATGAGCAAGGGGATAGGGATTATGATAAGTCCCACAGAGATGGCTGGCTGGAGCTCTGGGGAGCTCACTGAGTCAAGAACAGCCACTGGGGAACCACCAGGAAAAGGAGCTAGGCTCTCCAAGGGCATGGGCAGTATGTGGAGCCTTGAGGGATGTGATCAGACTGTGTTCTTGTGCATGGGCTGACACTTTAGAACCCCTTCCCTGTAGAGGAACACCTAATCCAATTTTGGTATTGGGATGAGGAAACCTGGATGCACCATGCTGAACTGACCCACCTTGGGATTGGGACTTCTTGCCCTTTTGGGGGAGGGGATCAGGGGATCAGGAGGGAGGAGGCTGAAGGCAGACTTGGAGGGATAGGGAGGAAGAAAGGGATGGGGGCAGGGAGATTCATGGGAAAAAGACATTTTAAAAACAAACAAACAAACAAACAAATAAGGAAAATCCATCTGTAACCAACCTGTAGGTCATTTTCTTACTTAGTGATTGATTGCTGAGAGGGTCCTAGCTCATTTTAAGCAATGTTACACTTCTGTTGGTGGTCCTGGGTTCTAAAACAACCTGTCTGAGCAAGCCATCATGAGCAAGAAAGTAAGAAACGCCCTTCCATGGCCTCCATATAAGTTCCTGACTCCAATTTCCCACTTTGTATCATTTTTTGCCTTCACTTCCTCTGATAATTAATTCTGGTATGAGAGTATAAGGCAAATATACTCTTTCCTTCTCAACTTGTTTTTGGTCAAGGTGTTTCATCACTGCAGTAATACCCTGTCGAGGTATGGTATTCTGGGTACCAAGGGAGGGAAGTCTGTAACACCTTTCAGCTTGCTTTCCTTCTTACTGATAGCTGGAATATCTTAATGGGCACCTTTCTTTCCTCTAATCTCTTCTACAACACTGTGCTTGTAGTAGTGTACTTCCTAAAACACAGGGCAGAAGACAGCATAGAGGAGTTATTTTTTTCCTTCCATAAAGTGGATTTCAGGTAACAGAGTCTTTATAGCAATTTTCTTACCTAGTGAACAATCTTGCTAACCTCTTCTTGGGATTTTAAATTAGTCTTTTGTTTTTCTTAAGACTGTTTAGATTAAAAACTTTTATACCTTCAGAATAATATTTGAAGAAGGTTTACACTAATATGGATTTTCTATACCCTGAGATGTTTCTGGGAAGACAATAATAAAATTAGTTCTTCCTTAACTCTCTGAAGCAGCAACTGATGCTTGTCAAACCATCTCACTACAGAGAAGCATGCTCATCCATGGTCATTGCTGCTATATTCATAATAGTCAGAAACTGGAAACAGATTAGATGTACACCAGCTAGTGAATGGATAATACAAATATGGTTCACTTCTACAATGGGATATTATTCAGACCTTAAAGAAAATGAAATTATAAAATTTGCAGGTTGAATGGCACTATTGACTAATTCTAAGGAGGGATCCCATATTCAGGAGGACAAACATTGTATGTTTTCTGTTACATGTGAATGTTAGCTTTTAAGCTTTAGCTATGAGTGTTTCATGTAGAAAGTAAAAAAAAAAAATTAGGTAGTTCTTAACAAACAAGGGAGGAGGGGGGACTCTCATAAAGAAGAAGAAATAGAATACAGTTTTATAAAGGATGTATTATAATAGGAATATTAAATGGAGATGGGGAGGTGAGAACAGGGTAGAGCACGGAGTATGAGGAGTGGCTAATAACATAAAGCCCTTTTGAAAATCTTTAAGGAACCTGCTTTTGTATAAGAATATATATATATGTATATACATATATATATATATATATGGAAGTTAAATGGTCTTACCATATTATAGGAGAGAAAAATGCCCCAAATAGGCATTTTAAGCTACCAGATTAACTCTCAGTACTAGCAATGTGTTGCATATTTTTAAGTCATTGCCAAAGGCTTTCTATAGAATCACCATAAATATTACAGGTTATTGCCAATGCTATTGATTATCTGCTGTAAAATAATCATTCTGCACACTGTGAATATATTTACTCTCATTGGCTAATAAAAAGCTGACAGGTCATTAGGTAGGCAGAAAGCATAGGTAGGTCAGCCAGACACAGAGGACTTTGGGGGAAATTAAGGCAGGGTCAGAGTAGTCAGCAACCAGAAGAAGAACAAGTCAGACATCTCAATAGAGGTAAAAGCCAAAAGCCTTACAGGAGCACAGTGATTAATAGAAATAGGCTAAGTTGTAAGAGCTTGTTAGAAACAAGCCTGAGCTATTGGCTGATGATTTACAACTAATATAAACCTCTGTGTGGTAATTTGGAAGCAGCTTCTGGGACAGGAACACTCTACCTATAGTTTCCATCTAAAACATAATGGTAAAATTATCTTGGCATAAAACATGAAAAACTCAACCTGTTACTTGATAAGGTTTCCCTTATTGATTAACATTCATAGTGCTAGAAGATAGTATATATGCTACCACGAAAGAAAATAATCACTAACTTCACCTACCTAAGAATTCTGCCAGCTATGATAGCAATCTACCAGCAAGATAGACATACTAATTCAATAGTAACACAAATGTTTCAAGAGTATTCATATACCTTTTATTAGATTTAAGGCCAAATCTATAAGGTAACACTTATATATGACATTGTTAATGTGCTAAGGACTTCAAACTGAATAGGTCATACGCCCTAGAGGAAAATCTACTAAAACTACTATTCTAAATTAACAAGTAATAAAATGGTTTCTAATGAGACATTATGTATTCCTGAATCCTGATGAGAGGTTTCTTTTTGCAGTAGTTGACAATTACCACAGAGATTCACAATTGTACAGTGCATATACAGTGTGAGATTCTGGATTACTAATCCTTAAGTGGTTGTCTGTATCATATCCCTCCCTTTAAGATGAAAGAATCTATGCAAAGAGCAAGTGGAAAGATTATAAGAGCAACAGATAGTGGAATAATCCAAGAAAACAGCAGTTTTTACACACAATAGGACTGAAGCACATATGAACTCAGAATGTGACAGCATGCACAAAATCTACATCAATTCAAACCAAGCAAAATCTCAACATGAATAACAGAAAATTGTCACAAAGTCTCCCCTGTAACCAAAAATATATTTGCAATTGGGAATTAATGAGAGATAGAAATATGGTTTTCTTTAGTGGAATGACACTGGATACATCAACCACATGCTAGGGCAGGTCAATGCCCAGGAATAGTTAGGAGCACAAAATGGACTTTATGTTTTCGTTTGTTTGTATTTTAATAGCATTTTTGGTCTTGGTTTTGTTTTCTTTTATCAAGAGAAAAATGGAATATAAATTTGTATGTGTATGGAAAGGGTATCTGGGAAGAATTTGGAAAGAGGAAAAAATATATCCAAAATATAGTATATGAAAAATGTTTTAAAGCTTTAAAAATTATTGCAATAATTTTTTGAGTCATTTTTCAAATATAGAAATTCTTAATTGCTAGTTATTTTGTCTTGGTTATTGGCTTGGAAATTATAAATCTAAAGTCACTGAAAGTAAACATCATTTTAAAACTTAGTGATCCATGCATTTAGATGATTAAAAATAGATGGGTTAGTGAAATATTGATATAAACTTTTAGCTCAAAAACAGAATTATTTTTCTACTATATATTTTTCAACTCTCTTAGGAAATGTTTTTCAGCATTTGCAGGATTACTCGAAGCAAAAGCTTTGAGAAATAAAACATATGGAGATACTATTAACCAAGTTGTATTTTTGAATAGTAAAATCAATCAATCCTCAAACTCATGGTAAATTATTTTATATTGCTTTGTTCCAAGGTGCTTTTATTGTCATGTATATCAAAACTTTGCCTTTCTATTTGAGACTTAAAATTTTATTTTATGTGCACATAAAACTAATGAACGGTTTTTCAGTAGGCATCTCTTCATTTCCCCAAGCTTTCATTGTATGCCTTATTAGAATAACTATAGGCATATTTTAAAATAATGTTAGCCTGGTTAGATTTCTGTCTCTTCATATTTCATTCATAGACATACCACAAAAATTCTATTTGAAATTAAAAATTATAATCAACAATTACCTATCCTTAGAGGGCTAGCTCCTCTTCCTGATCATTCCCCAGTGGTTGCTCTTGATTCAGGGAGCTCCCTAGAGCTCTAGGCAGCCCTCTGTGTGAGACTTTTCGTGGGCAGTATGTGGAGCCTTGAGGAGTGGGATCAGACTGTGTTCCTGTGTATGGGCTGGCACCTTGGAGCCCTTTCCTTGCAGAGGAGCGCCTAACCCAGTCTTAATATTGAGATGCGACAATAAGACCTGCCTGGAGTGAATGCACCATGCTTAGCTGACCCACCTTGGGATATCCTGCCCTTTTGGGGAAGGAGATGAAAGGTAGGGTGGGGGGAGGCTGAAAGTGGACTGGGAGGGATTGGGAGGAGGAAAAGGAGGGAGAGAAGAGGGATACATAGAGAAAAAAAATAAAAATAGTTATAATCAGAAATCCAAATAATCCTTCACCAAGTTTTAATGGAGCCAATTAAGAGGAACTGAACTCACCTCTGCATTGCTTCTACTCTGTGACTACTGGACATTTTTCAAGTCAATCATAAAACTGTGAGTGTCAGATATGATTCATACTTCATTCTCACACAGGGTTTGTGCTTTCAGAAACTGTGTTTCTACTTGATCCACTCTTATCTATTGGCTTCCATGGAATCATGTAGCAAGCATTTTTAAAGCAGAAATATCACCTACATATTGTCATCTGTCAAATTTTACATTTAGGAAAGCAGTAGCTGTTTCTTCCCAGCTTTATTACTTCATAGATTTAAGAGACAAATCAAGAGAAAATTAGTGTTTATATTTTCAAAAACATGGCCTTTTGGTTTGTTTGTTTATGGTCACTCATTGCTAAACACTAAGGGTATCTTCACATTTGTGTTTCAGGAAATCAATAGCCAAGGATGAATGAAAGACAGGGTTGGGTTAAAAGAAGTTCTGTATTTAATATGATTCAGACTTTTCTTAACATGTAACTTTGTAAATACAAAATTAGTAAAAATAACATGTTAATAGCTTGGCTTAACTATGCTAATATCTGGTATAGACTGATGAGAATTCATATGAGATTCTAACTTAAGATAAATTAACTACACAAGATTAATGTCTTAATGGGTTGGGAGCACTTGCTGCTCTTCTAGAAGACCAAAATTCAGTTTCCAGCACCCACATTGCTGGAAATAACTTCAGTATTTGATGACTTTTAAGGCTTCTGAAGAAGGCACATTCACATAGTATGTGCCTTACATGCATAAACATGTATGTACTTACATGCATAAACTTACATGCATAAACACATACATAAACATTTTAAAGATCTTTAAAAATTAGGTTCTAATTTTTGAAAATATTTTTTATATTTCTTTTCTTCTAGTTTTTCTTTCTACATTCATATTTCAAGAGTCTTTATCTATTTAGGCTGGAGATACCTAATATATAGTAAAACAATGAACTGTGCTAGGAGTTAACTTTGTCTAAATATAAAACAAAAATTAATCTCAAAATATTTATATGTATGTTAAATGTAAATTAAAGAAATTGAGCTCTCCAATTTATTGTCTACTTGCCTTTTCTTCTGAAAGTTAAAAATACTAGGAATTCCAGTAATTTTCCTATCTGCATCATCATCATTAGATCTATCTTTTTATTGATCAATTACTATTATTGGGAAAGAAGTTAGTTAATATGTGTGTTCTTATTTAATGTTTAATCATAAAGCTTAAATACACACAATATGATAGTTTGACTAATAATGGCCCCCAGAGAACCACTATTTGAAAGAGTTAGGAGGAAGTGTGTCACTGGAAATAGGCTTTAAGATTTCAGAAGCCCCAGCCAGGCCCATAAGCCATGGCTTTTTCTGATGCTTGTGGATCTGTATGTAGAGCATTCAGCTAATCTCTAGCACCATGCCTTCCTCCATGTTCCCTGCCATGGCAGTAATGAACTAAAACTCTGAAACTATAAGCAAACTTCAACAAATATTTTGTTTTATGAGAGTTGCCCTGGTCATGGTGTCTCTTCACCACAATAGAACATGGACTAAGACATACACACTGTACTAGTTTTTATGTTAAAAATGAAAAATGATGTTAGTTATCATCTGCCATTATTTTGTTTTTCTTTGCTGATCTTAGCAACCAAATGCATGTCACTAGGAATGTGCACCAAGGTAATTTATCTGTTGAGCTATATTGCCAAACCAACCAAGAAAGAAATGAAAGGAAACGTAATCATATGATTTCTGGGATGAGAGTTAATGATACTTCATTTTATTAAGGTAACACTTTCTATTATCATCTACCCATCAAGAAGTTTGTTTCAACACCATGGCCACTCCCCATAAACAATGTTGTTTCTATAGTTTGACTACTGTTAATATTGCTGTAGTTAACATAGAAGTGCCCACATCCATTAAGATTTGATATTAATACTTATAGAAATACATAGGTGAGATTTCTTGATAATGTGGTGATTTCATCCTTGATCTTCTAAAAGAAACTTTTTACTCTTTCCCAAAGAGCTTCCTCATTTACATTCCCAGAACAGTACACAAGGATTCTGGCCTCCACATCTTTGCTAACAGTTGATTTAAAAATAACTACCTTGAAACAGGTGAGGTGGAATATTATGATTTTGATTTGTCTTTCCTAACAGTGAGCATAACTCATATAACAGCTGTTTGTTCATATACTGCCTTATATGTATCAAGCCACATAAAGACAGATATTGACATTTTAATAACTTGGGGGCAGCTAAAGTAAAACCTCATGTAGATCAACATGTCTGAGATAGGTCAAAGGAAAGGAAAATGATCATTTGCTGTTGAGTGCCTGCAAAGTTGTGACGAAACTGAGGATACTCTAGAGACTTGCTCTGATATTGAGCTCAACAGCATTATGTTCCATTAAAGTTTGTTTGATATGGAACACCTGTCTTCACATTCATTATATTGCTTTTAGGATCTCTGAGTTATTTCTCAGATACTCTATTATAGGTATTTTTAAAGAAAATAATTATACATTCCATCAAAAACTCTATGTTCAATGTGACAACTGCTCTTGGTCCTTTTATCATAAAACTTTGTCAAATGCTTCTGAGGCTTCATAATATTTATAATTAAAATGTAACATCCATCTCATATGAAAATTTCTTGTTAGAAGTGCAAATATTAAAGATAGCACTTTTCAAATTACTTTTCTAATTCTGATTTTCCTGATGTTAAGAATAATCTTATCATGGCCAGAAGCCAGTTTTTTTTTCATTTCAACAAAGGAAGGAAATAAAAAAAAAGAAACCCACAAAAATCAGAAGGCCCTCAAATTGTATTTTGGATTTTCTGAAGGATGTATAGGTTTTTTTGTTTTTTTTTTTACTTTGCTTTTCTCCTTCCTTAATCTTGATTCTTTTAATTTTTTTTGGGAAAAAATCATCTCTCTGAGATTTCTGCTTTCTTTTCTATGTTCTCATAGACTAGTTTTTCTCTCTTTCAGAACATGGCATTTAGTGTGACATAAGCTAACCACAGAACTTTTCATATTTGTTCTGATTAATATCTCACAGACAATGCTGTGTTTTCATATTTAACTTCTTTTTGGAGACTTTTCTGATATATTTTATCATAGTCAGCCTTAAATGAACTATGTTGTCTGTAGCTAGCTAGCTAGCTAGATTTTTGTTCAATTCATTTTGTATTTTAGTCCCAAAGTGTGGTCTCAATGTTCACATTTTTAGTGAATATTTATTTTTCTTTTATATAATTACTTGAGTGCTATAATTTCATTCACTAGAATCAAGTGTGAAGGTCCATTTGGTCTGATAAGATTCTGATTCTGCAGGTAGCTTTTAGAATTATAGATTAAGTACTTAGATGGATAAATTCACAATCTTTCCCTTCTCTCCAAATTTTTGGCAACACACAGACAGTTTTCTGCCTTGTCATTAGCCTGTAGAGAGTCCTCTATTTCATAAGTCCTGCAGTTACTGGGTCCTTCAATTCACTAGATGAAGCTTGCTTAATTCTAATATAAGTGGATAAGAATGACCTTCTCATTGGACAGACCACTGTTCTGGAGCAGCAAATTCAGCTAGGAAAGAGATCACCTCTTCTAATCTAACCCACTTCAGACACTTATCTTCACAATATGCCTGCCCTTAGCCTAACATACCAATGCTTTGTTCCTCAGGGACAGGTCATAAGTTGCACAAGCTAATTTTTTTTTTCTCAAAAGTAAAACATGAGTCAGTAAACACTTTTCATAAGTTTCTCAAATGTATATTCAGTTCTTTACTTCAATGCTTTTTTACAAAATACCTATTTCAGCAATCTGAACATAGTCCTATGATTCTGAAGGAACCACCTAGCCAAAAGTCTTATGTTGTATCTTTGAATGTGGCTACAAATGTCAAGAGAACAAAGTTAAAGTTTATTAACTGGAAGGAATGGAAATTTAATGATTTATTGAGAAATTTTGTAGCATTTTCATTAAGATATATTTGGAAACAGTGGAATGCAGTTGTTCAAAACATCTTGTATTCCTAAAGTATACACTTGTGTCATTTAGAAACTGTGAGACCTAGAGAATGTAATACAACTCTCTGATCTTAACATTTTTGACAAGAAATGACAAAATAATAGCATCTCTGACCATAGTAATTGAAACCATATAATACTAAATAAGAGTACTAAAATTTTCATATGTACCCTTATGTTATTGAAATATAATATTGAATCTCAAAGCTCATGATTAAAATCATTATATCTCATTACTAGTAAGTGTTAATTTTTACTATTTGTAGAATTGCTTTCTCCAGGAAGAAGTTATTAAAAAGAAGTTGGTATTAAAAATCGCACATATCTTTGAAAGGATTTTTATCTCCATCCATTTTTTTCTATCATGACATGCCCATTAAAACATAATGAGGTCCTGTTTTAATTTATAACAGGAGCCAAAAAATACATATTAGATGTAAAATACTTGGTTTTGAGTATTCCTGTTCTTTTTTTCATCAGTATAGCTGCCATCCCAAGTGCCATCCTCTTGGCTGTTAGAGTCCCCTTGCTTTCTTGGTTTCCCATATGTTTGCATAGATTTAAGTTAAGCAGTTCAGTTAAAATAGCAATCTGAGCCCCATTTGTTCTATTTTTGAACCCTCATATAACTACTTATTATCTTCAATGCTGACAATCTTTGTAATGTTGTTGCACAAATTCTGGTTTTATTAAGAGAAACTTAGAGCCAGATATTGGAGAGAGGCTGAAATATCAATAAGAGGAAACACCACAGTCAAATCTCACCCAGCTTCCTTAGCCTTACTCCTGGTTGCTTATAATGCCCTATCTGTCTTTCTACCACTGCCTTAAATACCTTCTTTGCCCAGTTGCATCACATCCAGGTTCAGATTAAAGGCATAGGCTACTACTATTTGGTACGTAGCATTGAACACACAGAAACACAGAAAGAACTCTGTCACTGGAGTTATGGGATTAAAGGCATGGCAACACTACTGCCTGCCTTAGAGCCTTTAGCGCCCTTTGTAAACCAAGCTGACCTCAAACTCTGATCTGCTGGGATTAAAGGTGTGAGATTATGACAGGCATAATCAGTCAGGCATAAATCAACACTCCCATTCCTTCCCAGTGCTTTGATTAAAGGTGTGAATTACCACTCTCTGATTCTCCTGTATTGACTGCTGGTAGATTTCTTCTCCGATATTCTAGAGAAGAATAATTAATATAATACAATTAGTATTATGTTATAATACTAATTATAATAAATTAGTTAACCACACATACTTTGGTCTTCCCCAGCTGTTTAATATTTCCTTTTATGCCCACTTTATTCTGCAGCTACATTGTCATTAGATGTTCAATATCATTTCCTGGCATAAATATTTTACTAGAGATATTATTACTGTTGTTTCTCCTACCCACTTTCTGTCTTCCATCTACTATTAACTCTTAATTGTTCTTTGATTGCTAGCTTAAATATCATCATAGAAAGAAATTATTTGATGCACACAGCTGGATTATTGTCATATTAGCACTGTTGCCTGTCATTTTGGAAAATACTACACAAATAACTTTTTCTTTCCTAGTATCTCTCTGATGTTTATCTTGATACTCATTGGCTCATGGACCATTAGAGCCTATGTCTCTTCACTCATTTCCCATTGCTCTCAGCCTTGTAGTTTGGCTTTACAAACCTGGCCTTTTTGCTGAACTCCAGACAAATATAAAAGCTCTTTTTTAAAAAATGATTTTTTCCACTTTCCTTTCTCTGCATCTAATACTTTCATCCTTCAAAGGGTTCTCTACCAATCTTAGTACAGGTCATTGCCAACACTTCAGAAAAAAAGTAGCACCTATTATAATAAAATTTCACTTTTCTATTTTTTATTCTTATATCCTTTAATTTTTCCATTACAAAATGTTATATTCCTTTACTAAATTACATTATATGCCTATGTATGTGGAAGCTGTTCATTTCTCCTATAAATTTATGTTAAAACAATTAAAGTTAAGTCCATTCTGTTTTTTTTACTGCTATCTTTATTACTTTGGTGAAAACAAACAAACAAAAAACAAGCTGCATAGTAAGTACTAAATAAACATACTAAACAGGTAAATACTAAGTATTCAAGATGTATTTGGTAAACAAACAAAAAAGAAAACATCCAAAATATATACTTTCACTTTACAGACAGACAACATAAATTTTTCCAAAATATCCAGCTAGAAAACTTAGACAAAAGTCAATAAATATTTATTTAAAATATTAAATGTATGCACACATAATGTGAATGTTTATGAGACCCACACAATTGAAAAGCAAACATAAAAGAAACAAACAAAAAACTGAAAATATGGGGCAGGTAATATTTAAGAAAGAATTAAAGTACAGAATTTGGCACATTGGCTGGATGACTTTTACATGCAAGAGAAACACTTTCTAAGACACAGCATCCCAGCCAGGAAGCTAGGTAGCTGAAAATAGAGTGCTATACCAGGCCAGAGGAAAATAATAGAAAAGCAGGGAAGCCAAGTGGAGTCTGATGACTAAAACATTAAAAAGCTGAATAGCGTTGTAGATAATTTCTGGACCTCCTAATAAAGAGCATCTGGGGGGAAATGTAACAGCAACCATTCCAGTCTATTAATGCTGACTTGACTTGTCACTGATGATTGTAGCCAGAGATTTTCTGAACATCCAGACCCCCTTGGTCCTTACAAAGCCATCCCACCTGCTGTCTTGCAGCTGATTATAAAATAATTATCAGGATGCTTATATTAATTACAAATGGTTTGGCTTGTAGCTCAAACTCATTACCAGCCAGCTCTTAAAACCATTTTTATTAATCTATGTATTGCTATGTGACTCTGTGGCTTTACCTGTGTCCCATTACATCTTGCTTTCTGGGCAGCAGCCTGGAGGTTCTCCTTGACTCTGCATTCCTTCATCTTTATCTCTGCTTGGATTTCCCACCTTCTTTTAATCTGCCTTGCCATAGGCTAAAACAGTTCCTTTATTAACTAATGACAATAAAGCATTTTGCAAAGCACAGAAAGACATTCTACGTCAGATGATCACCACACTGTGGGCAAATATCCTTAGCATTGAACTGAAGCCAATGATTGCTTTTATTCCATATGTATATACTGATCAGGAGAAAATACTATGTGCATATATCAATGTATCATATAAATAATATTATGTTGAACTTTAAACTCTCTCTGTGAGTTGAATAACCAGAAATTGAATCTTAAATATTCAAAACTTTAAAGAAATTCATAGAGAATAAGGAAAAAAGTACACAATTGAATTTGTGTTATACAAGGTCTAGTCATTCCAAGTTTTAGAAATGTTTATAAATATGTTTGTAAACAATAAAACCCTAATCATTCTGAAGAAACTTTTAACCTGTACAACTGATTAAATGAAGATTGAAAATAAGAGCCTCCTAAATGAAAAGAATACAAAGTAGGCTTTCTAACAGGTTAAATACTTCTGAATAAAAGCAATTACAGGAAGTCCACATGGTAGAATATTTTTGAGCCATACTTATGGAATAAAATGATACTAATTCAGAATTAAGTAACAAATAGCAAGATGCCAGGGCTTAACGTGTGTAACTGGAACACTAATACGGATTGGCAGAGATGATGGGACAGGATAAACACAATCTGATTATACAGAACCAAATGATTACACTACTACTACTAACTCTATATAATAAAAATATAAGGTGGAATTCAACAGAAATAATGAATTTCAATGTAGAATTCAAATCATAGCATCAAGAAATAAAAGTTACAAAATGTTAGGTTACACACTGCCACCCCTGAACCATTTCTTTCTCCAGACAGAGGGATGACACTTGTTTGGGCCCTGAATATCCTTTCTCTACCTGCAGCCAAGGCAAGGTCTCCTGCTACTGAGGCTATGGCAATTTCCAACTATATAGTTCTACTCTCTCTGCTAGTATCTACCTGACTCACCCTCACCCTTACTTACTATTAGCATTGACTATTAGTAAAAGGGTAAGTAATGTGGTGTGAAATATTCCAGCTTCCCCAGAAATCTTAAGAGAAAGAAATTTATTTGGTTCTGTGGGTCTGAAGTCTCTCCATTTATAGCCCTGTCCTGTTGTCTGTGTCATAATGCTAAAATCTCTGAACAAAACTCCTGCTTGCTGGAAAATTAATCACAGCATGTATCAACCAGGACTGCTGAAATCATTTTAGTCTTTATGTAAGAGAATTTATCCAGACAATCCATGTACCAAAGGTCCAAATTCACAAGATAATCTTCAATCAGAATAAAAATGATCCCATATAGCCTAACTTAAGATACAGAAAAACATAAATAAAAAAAGCCAAAAGAGATTCAGCCAACATAGAAGCAATGCCAACTTTTATTACATTTGTAATACATATTATTTAACTGAAAAGATTTGGGTATAGGATGCAGGATTATAATCTAAGAACTCAGGAGGCTGGATGAGGAGGTTTGACATGAATTCAAAGACATTCTAAAACAACCACGGAGGAACCTACAGGGAAAGGAGCTAAATCCTCTAAAGGTAGACAACTGTGAAATGGCATGGGCAGTTTGTAGAGCCTTGTAGAGTGGGATCAGACTATGTTTCTGTGCATGAACTGGCATCTTGGAGCCCACTCCCTAGAGAGGAACAATAACCCAGCCTTAATACTGGAATGAGGAAATCAGACCTACCTCAACTGGATATGCTAGCCTGAACTGACTCACCTTGGAACTTCATGTCTTCCTTGGGAAATGGATAAAGAGACAGAATGGGAGGTGGCTGAGGAAGGACTAGGAGGAGGAAAAGGACTATGGGAAAAAAAACCTTTTCAAATAAATAAAAAATTAAACAAAATGAAGACATTCTGTGTTATATAGTGAGTTGAAGGCCAGACTAGCCTCTAGAGTGAATAGAAAACAAACAAATAAATAAAAAGCAAATTAATAAAATAATAAGCAGTAGGGAGTTCACTTGTGTTAGTGTATATAATGTGAAATATTTTAATTATTTAAGATCCAGTAAATTATAGATATAAATTATAAACTTCTAGACTAAGCTACAACTAATTATAAATACATATCATTAGAACTTTTCTATGCCAAAAGTAGCACTGAAAAGCCACACAACATATTTCACCCAGCAATACCCTGCCTGCAAGAAACTCACTCTACCTACAATGACAAAAAAATGCTGACATGAAATGATGAATACAATATTAACCAAAATGGAATCTTAATGCAAACAGAAATAGGTGCCCTTATATTAGACAAAACAAACTTTAATACAAAAATAGCTAGAAAAAGTGGGCAGACTACTTGAGAAAAGAAGAACTAGATACAAAGGCAACTCCATTCCTAAAAGAATAGACCCTGTCTCACAGAACTAAACTGTGGCCTGAGTAGTGTCCCCATGATTCAATTCCAGCTTGCACACCCCACACCACAGTAACTCACAGAAATTTTTAAACGTAGACAGCTTAAAATACATTGTTGGAAGCATTAGGGAAGTTATAACAAAAGAGAATTGACTGCTACAGCCTTCAGATGCTATCTGGTGACATTTGGTGCTTTTGGTTTCAAGGAATCCAGAGGCTATCTTAATGAGACAAAGAAATTAAAAGAAAACAATGGTTTTGATAGTCCAAGGATATTATATCAGGCCAAGAATTGGGTTTTCAAAGGGACTAAAACAAGTTCATAATAACTAGGCTTTCTTTCTGCAACATTTTAACTCTCCATAATCAAATGGTCAGTCATTTGGCCTGGGAATCTTTTCCATACTTCTTGAATGTCTCTACTCTTGATTCTTCAGTCCACAATCCCTTTTAAGTAGGTATATTTGGAGGACTGACATTAAGTTATATGACTGAGACACGTAGCCCCAATGTGCTGTGGATCTTACCACTGGGTGATAAGAGGGTAAGATGTTTTTATGGCATTGAAAATAAAATCACTACAGCCCCAGTTTAATGGAAATTCGGCAATTCACTGATTAGACCAGAAGTTGCAAAGGCAAGATAGTTGGTTTCAACAATAACAAAAATAGAAGCTTTAGAGGATGGAAGTAGTAGTATTTCAACTGGCTTAGCTCCAAGCAACAGATGGCCACTGCCAACTAAACAGAATCTAAATGTGTCTTAACCTTTCCTTTCTCACACACTTCTTGCCAGACTCACTCCCTTTCTGTGTCTCTCTTTCCGCACTGTTTTTCTCTGTCTCTGTTGCTAGCTCCCCTTTCCTTACATTCTCTCTATACGTTCTTCAATTACCTTGAAAGAAAAACATTATTATGTTTGTGATGAAATGAATCAAAAAAAAAAACATCTCTCTTAAGGCAGGCCAGTACTGTGAATAGCTTAGCTATCCGGGACTCCATTTACTTGAGTTATGCAGACATCCCTCTCAAAGCAGTACACAAACAACCAGTTACAAACCTAAGATCTCAGATCTTAGAAAAGCTGCAGGTAGACCTGAATTAAACAAAGGAAGTAAGTTATTTCCCTAACTAATTTCTTGGTAATGTCCTATTTCTAGTAAAAAATAATTCTGGAACAAAATCTAGAAAATATAGTCAGTGGGTCTGACCAATTTGGCCTGATCTGATTTGAGGTACATGAGGCATAAGTAAATCTGTCTCCAAGTGATCTGTTAGGATAATAGTAATACCTTTGCTATCATTTTATAGTTATGTATAATTGGGCAAATATATAATTAAAGTTAAGGACATTATGAGAAGAGATATGCTCAGAAAACAAGGTCTTAAATAATCCAAGCCTTACAGCCAAAACAGGGAACCACCAAAATCACAACCATAGTAACTGAACTTCTCGTGAATCTCATATAAGGACGGCCCATATAATTTTGGCTCTTGAGAACCGTTCACTTATATTATCCATAGTTAGTCTTTTTCTGTGAAATTTACTTATTTTATTTTATGTATATAGGTATTTTGACAGGTAGAGGAAATCAAGGCTGAAACCTGGAAGCAGAAGAAGACATGGAGGGATGCTGATTCCCGATTGATGTTACATGACTTGCTGCGCCTGACTTCTGCTATAGCTCAATATCACCTGCCCAGGGCCAGCTGCTAATGGTTTGATTCCTCCTACTTCCATCTCTAATAAGGAAAATGGTCCAAAAGCTTGAACACAGGGCAATTTGATGGAAACATTTTCTTAATGATGCTATCTTGTGTCAAGCTGACAAAAACTGAGCAAGATATACACCATTTGACTGCTTCTTATTTTGTAGTAGGTTGGCTCAAGTTTTGAAAGGGCTTATTTGATACAATTCACAACACGAGAGAAGCAGGGTAACAAGGGGACCCTAAGATAGACATCCATGTATACCCGTGGGAAGGGGAAATAGATATGATCTCCTGAATAAATAGAAAGCATTGTGGTAGGCATAGGGTGAGAGCATAAGGGAACAGGATGGTCAAGTTTGGAAAGAAACAAAGAGGGAGAACAGCAAAATAGATACCTTGACAGAGGAAACCATTTGGGGATTAGGAAGAAACCTGGTGCTAGGAAAACTCCCATGAATCTCCAAGGATGACTCCAAGCAATATTGGAAAGGGTGCCTGAACTGGCTGTCCCCTGTAATGAAATTGACAACCACCCTAAATGTTATCATAAAAACTTCATCCAGCAACTGATGGAAGCAGATGCAGAAATCCACAGCCAAGCACTGGATCAAGCTCTCAGTAGAGGCAAAGAGAGAGAGGAGGGATTATATGAGGAAAAGGATCAAGATTATGATGGGGAACCCAGAGAGACAGCTGACCTGAGCTACTGGGAACTCACTGACTCTGAACTGACAGCTGGGGAACCTCTATGGGACCAAGCTGGGCCTTGTGAATGCGGATGATAGTTACGTGGCTGTAGCTGCTGGTGGGTGAGGAACCAGATAAGCACCTTCATTTTGAGCAAAAGTCCCTGAACCCCAGCTTGAAATAGGTCTGAGTTCTGCTGAGTACAAAGTACAAAATAGATGATAGCCTAGGGCAATCTGATAGCCATTAATTAACCATGGAATGTCCCAATCCAGGAGATAGCCTACGGCCAACTGATCTCAGCACAGGAGACTGTCTATAGCAACCAGACACCCTGAAAGCTAACAGAAACTCTGGAAAGTCCCTAAAAATGACCTTATAAGAATTGTATGCATACTAAGACTCCTAACTGATGCATAACCTTGTGGGTTTCCCTTTAAAACGTAGCTTACAGAGAAGTGGGTACCTCCTCCTGCCACCACTATGATGGTGTGTTAGTGACAGGGCCCCTGTCAAGGCTTGTACTTTTTAGTAAACCTTGCTTTTGCCTTTCAGAGAGTTCTGGTCTCTGGTGGTCTCTTGGGGATCTTGAAACCAGATCACAACAATGGGGCCTCTGGTAGTGGAGCAAGGATTTATCCCTAGTGCATAAACTGGCTTTTTGGAGCCCATTCCCTATTGCGGAATAACTGCTCTGCCTTGATATAGGGAGGAGGGGCTTGGTCCTGCCTTAACTTTACATGCCAGACTCTGCTGACTTCCCATGGGAGGCACTATCCTCTTTGAGGAGTGGATGGGGGAGCTGGAAAGTGAATGGGAGGTGGGGGATATCTTTTTATATGCTGTGGATATCATTGGTTAATTAAGAGTCTGTTTTGCCCTATGGCAACTCAGCCTATAGGCAGGTGGGGAATTCAAGCATAGATAAAGAGGAAGAAAGTGGTGTCACAGAGAGATACTGTAAGCTGATGATGCGAAAACAAGATGTAAAAGTACAGGCAAGTCAAGAGCTATGTGGAAAAACATAAATTAGTAGAAATGGGTTGAGTTAAGAAGCAAGATCTAATGTGAATGTGAGTCCTTTGGATATATGCCTAACAGTGGTATTGTTGGGTCCTTGGGAAAATTAATTCCCAGTTTTCTGAGGCTATATTGCATTCTATAGTGGCTGTACCAGTTTACAGTCCCAGCAACAATGGAGGAGTGTTCCTCTTGCTCCACATCCTCTCCAGCATATGCTCTCTTTTGTGTTTTCCAAAGGCATTAGCTCAACTATCTTCATACCAGCATTGTTCATAATAGCAAGAACCTGGAAACAACCTAGATACCCCTCAACTGAAGAATGGATTAACAAACTATGGTACATCTACACAGTTGAGTACTGCTTAGCACTAACAGAAAAGAACATTTTAAAATTTGCAGGTAAATAGATGGATTTGAAGAATATCCTCCTGAGCAAGGTATCACAAGCCCAGAAAGATAAGCACAGGGTATACTCACTCATTATTGGACTTTAGACAAAAAGCACACACATACACATATAAAAAACAAAGAAAAAAAACACAACCCCTGAAAAGCTTGGTATCAGAATGAACTTAAACGAGACATCCAGGGAATCCCTTAGGAAGAGAAAATAGAAAAGATCTCCTTAGCTAATTGAGAGCATAAGGAGTTGCAACCAACACAACATGGGAACAAATCATGAGAAAAGGGGAGGATTGAGTGAGAGGAGCAAAAAGTAGAGAGAAAAAAAGAAATGGAGATCTTAATAAAGGAAGCCAATGTGAGGTTGGAAAAAGACCAGATGCTAAGGTCACCTATAAAAACTCACAGGATGTCCTTGCCTAGGTCTCCGCCAATAGTGAAAGTGTTACCTCGACGAGACTTCCTCTATAATCAAATGAATAGACACCTCAACTGTCATCACAGAACTTATATCCAACAATGAATAGAGGTGGAGGCAGAGTCACATGGCTGAACACAGGGCTGAGCTCCTGCTCAGGCTGACAGCAGGGGAGAAGAGTCTATAAGAGCAAGGGTATGGAGACTATGAGGAAAACTCCCACACTGATGACTGGCTAGAGCTTTGGGGAGCTCACTGAATTAAGAACAGTCACTGGAGACCCTTCAAGAAAAGGAACTAAGCCCTCCAAGAATAGGCAGCTGTCCACTGAAATGGGCAGTATATGGAGCCTTGAGGGGAGGGATCAGACTGTTTTGGGCATAGACTGGCACTTCAGAACCCATTTTCCCCAGAGGAACACCTAATCCAGTCATGACATTACGATGACAAATCAGACCTGCCTGGAGTGGTTGCTGAGTTGATTCACCTTGGGACATCTTGCCCTTTTGGGGGAGGGGATGGAGAATGAGGAGGACAGAGGCTGTAGGCAGACAGAGAGGGGTTAGCAGGGGGAAGGGAGGGAGAGCATGGGGGATACATGGATAAAAAAAGAACTTTATTTTCTAAGATTAAATAAATATTTTTAAAAGATGGGTAACAACAACAACAACAAAAATAAGATGCAAGAGCTAGCTTCCAATAACCATGATAACCTGAACCATAGGTCAAATAGTTTATAATTGATGTAAACCTCTGAGTCATTTGGGAATTCTAAGAAGCTGTGAATGGGTCCAGACCTTGGGACTAGGACATGCCAGAAACTTTGGGCTGCAGTGTCATGATGGTTCTTACTTATCCCATTGAAATTTATCTTCTGCATACACAATCTGCTACCCAGAGAATCTTCTGAGATAGCTACTATACTAGATAACTTGAGGACATTCTCACATACTTGAATTCTCTCTGCCCTGTGCATTTTCAAGAATGTTGGCTGCTTTAACTCTTAGTAGAATCATATTCTTTGAGATATGGCTATTTTTTATTTATTAAGTGTAAATTTGCTTTTGGATATTTTATATTCATTGATTATTTTTTTAATAGAAAATGTCCTATACAACACTTCTTCCTATCATCCCTTGTCAGCTAATACCACTTATTGCTTAAATTAATGTTTTAGCTCAGATTAATTTGATTTTCTTAGTATGAACTTTTATTCTAAACTCTAATAACTCATAGATGGAAAGGTTGCTGCTAAATGAATTGAGTCTATTAATTTATGACTATAACATAATTTTTCTATCTTACTTTACATGCATGATGGATGTATTTTGAATCATTCTCATTTTGATGTTTAATGTGTTATCTTTTTTTTGAATAATAAATGATGTATAGTCATACTTCTTATTAATTGCCTACAATTGTCTAATTTATTTCTTTTGAGCAATTGAGAAACTGTGCAAAATAAAAACTCATTATTCAGTATAGTAACACATATCTGCATAATTCATTATTAATTTGCAATTTGTCCATTTTTACTTTTTCCTTAAAAGACACTATTTTGAATGAACTACCTGAGAGCTTGCAGACTCCTCACAGGTTTATATAAATTTCAATTTTCACAGAATTTTTTGTCATATTCACATGGATTTTTGTCATGTCTTTCAACATGTAGCAGCACTCTCTTTGGTATTTACTAACAGAATTCAATATGTTCTTCAAGTTACAAAGTCTCTTGTATGTTTTTATATTTATGTCCACAAACATGAACAGATTTCACCCAAATTCCAGCTAAGCATACCTTCTCTGATGAACTTTGGTTGTAGAAATGATGATGTCTATATACATGACTGTATTTTTTTTTATAGCAGCAAGTATAGTAGTCATGGCTATTTTCAGAGGTAAGTAGATAAAGGTAAAGAGTATATAGGTATCAAAGAGTTAAGATACAACAAGGAGTCAGATCAGAATAAAACAGAGAGGGCATATTAGAGATGACAAGTAACAAACTTGAATGAGTAAGCTATAAGCCACTTTCCAGTTCATAATGCCAGCAACGGAAAGGCAACAGGTGTGAGAAACAAGTTAGTTAAAGATGAAATTAAACAACAAACTTTTATATAATCTTATTATTACATAATATTTGCTTATATTACCTTTTCTAACTTAAAACTTCATATTATCTGTCACCCTAGCATTAGCCATAGCAAGGCCTTTTTTGTAGATCAAATCTTTTGTAGACCATTTCTAGATCTTAGTCATTATTTCTTGTTTCTTAATAAGGTTTCTTCCTTGTGTTGATTCTTTTTATGTACAGTTTTCTAAATAACACTTTTATTGCCAGGTTCATAAATTTTCTTTCTTTATGTTTTTCTCAGTGCTCTTCGTAAACACTTTAGCATGAATCATCACAACTAGCCTTCATTAAAATTTTATTACATGCCAGGAAGTGGGAAAAATTTAGCAGATCATTATAAAAAATATAATGTGAAAGAGCATTCATTTTGTAAAATAGATAACAAATTAAATACTTGAATAGTTGCCAGAAGTTCTAGTTCGAATGACATGGATACATCAAAGATGTTTGCACAAACTAACAGTCTACTGTATTTGATGGAAGACATTCTGATTCTTGTTCTGCTATTCTTGCTGAATTAATTTACTAGTGCATGTCACCAGCTTCTAGATGTTCCTGTTTATCAGCTGTATATCTTCCAGCCCAAATTGAAATGAATTGCTTGCCATCCATAATTTGTTTTTCACATATTTTTCTAATACAGGACCTAGGTCCTACATCCTAGTAGGTCAAAAATATCTTACTTCTTCTGGCACAGATACACCTAAAGCTTTCATTGAATAAAATCCCCCAGGGTTCTATTGCATTCAAGAGAATAGATATTCCTGTCTTTTGAGGCATGCTTGTTTGTGCAGTACATTCATTTTTCTTTTTCAATAGCTATGCTTATATTATACATGCAGGCATATGTGTGAAACATCCTAAATACTGCTAATGTTCAGTTAAATCTGGACTAATGTTTTAGGCTGAAACAAGGGATCTTATATGAAAAATAGTGAGAAAGAAGAGATGTTAGGAATAAATATACTTGATTGAATGGGGCTTAGTTTGTTAAAGTAAACTTACATGAATCAGCTGAATTAAATAGTAATAGTAGTATAGACAATTTTACTCATTAATTAATTAACCTTAGCACTGTTTTATTGACAATAAATTCTGAGGTTTTATAGTATTTAGAGTTGTGCTTTCTGCATATAAAACAAAATTTTTTTCCAAAACTGAATAGTATTGAATTTCCATATTCTCAATCTTGGAAAAGACTGGACTAGATTGGTGTATATCTAGATAATTCCCATGTGACTTGATCAGTTTCATAAGCATACTTCCACAAACAAGAAAAAATAAAGAAAATATTCCATAAAATAATTATTTTGGTTTTGACATGATATCAATATAGATAATTTTTATGGTATGGCCTCATATTTATTTTCAAGTCAGAATTCCACATTAACCATGTGATGGTCTTGGTTTATAGAAATAATTGTTTGGTAGAACAGAGTGCATTATAAACAAATTGGTAATTTATTTGGGAATCTATTTTTAGGTCAAATATATCTATAATTACCATAGATAAAAAGATCAGTAAAGTATATTATTGTATAAAAAATACAGTATGAATAACAGATGTATAATCTAAAATACAACATATAAAATGTTTTTATTGCCTATCAAATTAAAACAGAACAAATATGTTGCTAGAAAGGCAAATAAGGGATGTTTTAAAATTCATGTTTAGATGTCTTTGTTTACATTTTTCATGAGAAAACAGTGATCACAGCAGCTACATGTTGTTAATTAGATCTGCAGTATAATGCTTCAATTCCAAATTGTTTCATACTCAGTAGGCCTTACAACCAACTAGACTGTGTGATTCATGCCTGTAATCCAAGCAGTTTGGAGATTGAGGCATAAGAGATGCAGGTTGTTTAGGCCCATCAGAAAACAAAAACATAAACAGATATCCATGAAAACAGATTCTAAATAAACAGGCTACCATTGCCTGACAAGGATCTGGGTGTGTAAAAGCAGACCAAATCCACATGCTACTAGAAGAGAAGAAGCAGCTCCCACTACCACAGAAATAAATAACTGGAGTTTGTATTGAACAAAGGTATCAAGGATCTTGTTAATTTTCTCTTTCTTTATGAAAGGGAGGTATTTGAAAAGAGAGTGTTCAAATAAACAATTAGTGTTGACAGAGTCAGCTCTATGAAAATCAGGCAGTTGATATGTCAGAGGGACGAAAAGATCTAAAGTTTTCCAGGTGGAACTAGACTTATATTTTTCAGAGGAGAATGAATATTCAACCCTCAGCTTTGAATATAACAGTTATAAAAAGATGGAAAACATTTACATAAATGCCTAAGGTATGATACACACACTATAGTAGCCAGTGAGGGAAAGTAAATGCAATGCTATTAATTATCTATTCCTTTTCACGTTAGTTATGCCCACATTAAAGGGAAATGAAGAATTCTGCAGAGCACTCCCATTTACATAAAAGAAAATTCTGGCAATGCATCAAGAATGTGATGAAAATTAAAGAAAAGAAAACCATGTACAATCTGTCCTCATTATTGTTGTGCATTAATTCTTTTGTTCAATTACATTGGCAAAAAAAGACTTTCAAGAGCCAAGCAGATTAATGATTGTAAAAGTTTAAGCTCCTTTGTCTTTAAAATACAGAATCATCTGCTCTGACTCCATCTGGTCCTCTGTGTTATGTCTTATTTATTTTAGTTTGCCTCATGGATTCAGCTCTCAGTCATTTCAATGAGAAATGGTTCTTTGGGAAAGCATGTACTAGTACCAGCTCACAGAAGAGCCTAACACACTCAGTTCTGTTGAACCACAAAGTTTGATGTATCTTTATACAAGGATTTGGATGGCTAGCCTCAGCTTCCCCTTAAGTGGTTGGCCTCAGCCATACATCTAATGTTGTCTTATATGTCCAAGAAAGTGTTTTTCTTACCTCTAACTTAACACCTATATGAATCAAACTACATGGCAACCAATTCTGTTCAGGTCTGACCTTATATATTTGAAGTCTTTTGCAGCTATTTTAATCTCAGGCATTAATAGCTATATTTTTCATTTTTATACTTTGTAATTATGTTTACCAAAACGAAATAAAAAGGCTTATGAACCTCATATTTTTTACTAGTTGAAAAGTAGGATATAATGTTCAAAATTCTAGTAGAAGATGAGATTATAATGAGATGGAAATTTACTTTTTTGGTAGTGGCATGCATTCCCAGAATGACTGTCTGTGTTTTGATTCTATTATCCCCACATTGACTTTTGTTTTTTTCTCATTTGTCTTACAAAGTTCAAAAACTGATAGTTCGTGTAGTGGCACTTTAGTACACATCCTCCAAAGAGCCAAGACAGTGTCCAGGACCCTTGTGATAGCACCAGCAGTATTGAGATTTACATTGACATCCATTAATGAGTAGCAGTGCCTGAATTTGACCTTCAGTTTTTAAATGCCTTGACTTACTGTATGCTCACTAACATTTTTTATTTTAGATAGTAGTCTGTATGTGACCCTGTGTACTTTTAGGAATACGAAGATGATCAAGGAACTCAATGCAAATGATCAGTATAACAATCAACATTTCTATCACTAGCAGTTTTGTTTCAGTGAATGTCCCCTCCTACCTGGCTTTTGTCCCCCTTTCTCTAACACACAAAACTTTGTCAGTGTTTCCTTCAGCTCTGTCCAAGCACTGAGAAAGGTCAGGCTTCACCTTCTTTGTTACTAGAACCTGAAATATCTCCTGAATTCTAGGTACAAGAGGAATGCATGCCCAGCAACTAAAAGTCACTCACCAGTGTTGGCCTGCCTCAACTTTTCAGTTCAAAATACTCTGAAACTAGAATATTTCTGCTGACCTTAGGTGTCATCTATATATTACAAGTAAGCTTTATTTTTGAACAAATATCCCTTAGTGCCACCTTTCTATATACATTACTTCGGACATCCCTTAAAATTTCTTTCATGAAACCAACCCTTTATCTTTCTGTCTGTTTCCATTTCTCACTGTACTGATTTGATTTTGGTTGTTTCTTTGAAGGTCTGTGAGTGTCCAACATCATGTACTGGGCATTAAACACAGTACTTTCTTCTCCTTTTCTTCATAGCAGAATCTTTGTTTTTTAATGCTTTTTCATGAATTTGGTAACATGATTCTGTTAATTAAAAGCTGCATGCAGTCATGGGGAAATGAGCAATTCTGTACTCCCTGTGGCATATACCCTACTAATTGAACTGTTAATTTTTTTCTTTAATAAACTCACTCACTTCAAACTGGCCATCATAGATCATGTACACACTGTACATAACATCTACTTCCACAAATCTCTCCCTCATTTCCTTTTTCTATCCTCTTTCTCTCTTCCAATCTTTCTCCCTATTTCTGTCTCTTTCATAGATATCCTTTTTTTTTTGGAGAGGTTATATATATATATATATATATATATATATATATATATATATATAGCCTGGCCTGGCACTCAGTATACAGACCAGGCTGCCTTCAAACTTTTTCTCTTTTCTTTTTTTTATTATGCATAAAGTCTTATTTTTTATCCATGTATCACCTTGTTGAACCTCCCATCGCTCTCCAGCTTCTCCCAGTCACTCTCTCTTTTCCTCATCTCTTTATCTCTTCTGCAGCAAGGGCAGGAGGACCCAAGGTCTCAAAGTGGCTTACTTAAGCATCCATGTAAGGCAGATCTGCTTTCCTCACCCCAACATCAAGACTGGAGTATGGTGTTGCTCTGGAGGGAATGGGATCCAAGGAGCCGGTATAAGGTGTTTAACATCCCAAGCTCTTCAGTGTTTGTGGTTTGCAGCTTGGGAATGCATTGCTTTATGTTTAAAGTCCACTAATAAGTGAGTACATCCCCTGCTTATCTTTCTGGGTTTGTGATACCTCTCTCAGGAGGATATTCTTCAAATCCATCTATTTGCTTGCAAATTTTAGGATTTTATTTTTTCTTACTGCTGAGTAGTACTCCATTGTGTAGATGTATCACAGTTTGTTAATCTATTCTTCAGTTGATGGGCATCTAGGTTGTTTCCAGGTTCTTGCTATTATGAATAATGCTGCTATGAACATAGTCAAGCTAATGCATTTGGAGTGCAAATGTGCATATTTAGGGTATATGCCCAGTAGTAGTATTGCTGGGTCCTTGGGGAGATTGATTCTCAGTTTTCTGAGAAACCGTCATACTGCAGTCCAGAGTGGCTGAACAAGCTTACACTCTCACCAACAATGGAGGAGTGTTTCACTTGCTCTGCAATCTCTTCAGTATAGTCTGTCATGTTTGTCTTTTATCTTAGTCAATCTGACAGGTGTAAGGTGGTATCTCAATGTTGTTTTGATTTGCATTTCTCTGATGGCTAAAGATGTTGAGCACTTTTTCAAGTTCCTTTCAGCCATTTGTAATTCTTCTGCTGAAAATTCCATTTTTTGGTTCTGAACCCCATTTTTTTTTATTGGATTATTCAAGGTTTTGGGCCCTATTTTCTTGAGTTCTCTATATATTTTAGATACTAGTCTTCTGTCACTTGTAGGATTGGTGTAAATCTTTTCCCATCTTACAAACTTTTGTTTTGTGTTATTGACTGTGTCCTTGGTTATACAGAACCTTCTCAGTTTCAGGAGGGCCCACTTTTTGATTGTTGTTCTTAATATCTGTGTTATATTTAGGAAGTGGTCACCAGTGCCAATGCGTTGGAAAGTATTTCCCAATTTCTTTTCTATCAGGTTCAGTGTGGCTGGGTTTATGTTGAGGTCTTTTATCTACTTGGATTTAAGATTTGAGCAAGGTGATAGGCTTAGATCTATTTGCATTTTTCTACACACTACCATCCAGCAATGCCAACACAATTTGTTAGAGATACTATTTTTTTCCATTGAATATTTTGGTTCTCTTTGTCAAAGATCAGGTGTTCATAGGTATTGTGATTAATGCCAGATCTTAAATTTGATTCCATTGATGCCCAAGTCTCTTTTTATGCCAGTATCAGGCTGTTTTTATTACTGTAGCTCCATAGTATAACTTGAAGTCAGGGATGGTGATGCCTCCTGAGGTTCTTTTGTTGAGCAAAATTGTTTTGGCAATCCTGGCTCTCCTATTATTCCAAATGAAATTGAGTCTTGTTCTTTCAATGTCTATAAAAAAATTGTGTTGGGATTTGATGTTTCTTATATGCAGCAGAAGGATGGCTTCTGTTTATGTATCCATCGTGTTAATGTGTTACTTTTTATAGGTGAATTGGGTTCATTGATACTAAGGGATATTAGTGACCACTGATTTATATTTCCTGTTATTTTTGGTGGTAGTTTGTATGTATTTCCTTTCTCTGGGCTTTTCTTCTGTGGGATTATCGATTGTTCCTGGTTTCATGGGTGAATCTGTGATCCTTAGGTTTGACTTTTTCCTCTAATGCTTTCTGAAGGGTCAGATTTGTAGATAGGTACTGTTGAAGTCTGACTTTGTCAAGAAATATCTTGTTTACTTCATCTATGGTGCTTGATAATTTTGCTGGGTATAATAGTCTAGGTTGAAAGCTATGCTATTTTAGTGTCTATATAACTTCTAACCAGGATCTTCTTGTTTTCCTTGTTTCCATTTAATATTTGGGTGTTATTTTGATGGATCTGCCATTAGAGGTAAGTTGGCCCTTTTCTTTTGCAGCTCTTAAATTTTTTTTTTGTCCTGTATTTTTTTGTGGCTTGATTATTATGTGGTGAGTGGAATTTTTGGGGAGGTCAAATCTATTTGGTGTTCTCTAGTCTTCTTGTATCTATAAAGGCATTTCCTTCTTTAAGTTGGGAAAGTTTTCATCTTTGATATTATTGAATACATTATCTGTGCCTTTGAGCTGGTATTCTTCTCTTTCTTCTATTCATATTATTCTCAGGTTAGGTCTTTTCATGGTGTCTCAGATTTCCTGAACATTTTGTGTTATGGCTTTTTTGGTTTTAGTGTTTTCTTTGACTGATGTATCTATTTCCACTATTGAGTCTTCCCTCCAGATATTCTCTCTTCTACCTCTTGGATTTTCTTGGTTATGCTTGTATCTACAGTTTCAGCTCTTTTCTTCAGATTTTCTATTTCCACCTTTGCCTCATTTTGTGTCTGTTTTTATTGCTTCTATTTCAGTTTTTAATTCCTGGAATGTTTCTTTCATTTTTAGGGGTTTCTTTTCCTTGGTTTTTTTTTTTGTTTGTTTGTTTTCTTTCAAGGATTTGTTCATTTCTTCCAATTTCTTGTTTGTATTTTCTTCTATTTCTTTAAGAGAATTTTTTATGTCCTCTTTTAAGGCTTTTATAATCTTCATAAAGATGTTTTTGGTGTTGTTTCCTTCTGTTTCTTCTTCATTGCTCTGTTCAGGTCTTGGTGTTATAGACTGGTTTTACCTTGTTGTTGTTTATATGGTTATACATATTCTTTCACTGCCATATGCCCATGGCTTTGGTAGTTCACACTTAGTCAGATACTATTCAATTGTGACTGGAGGACTTGTGTGTCTTCTGTCTGCTCTGAGCAAGGAATCTGCTTAATCTCTGACTCCACTCTAGATATGGGTCTGTGTTTCAAAGGTGTCCGTTCTTCTCTGATTATACCATTTGCCCTGTCATTGGGCCCAGCCATGTGAGGTCCTTTGTTTTAGAGGTTGCTGGAGGAGGCCCTCACAGCTAAAACCTAGTGCCTGTCTGCTGGCATGAGTCTGAGATTAGACACTTGGGTGTGACTCCAGGCCCAGAAAGGGATTCTCTGGACAGACGGGCCCAGGAGGTGGAGTCTACTCTAAACAGGAGTCTTAGTTTTAAAGGTGTTAGTCATTGCTTTTCCAATTGTGAAACTTCACAATGACATATTTTTATTGCCATGAATTGACAAGATGATGTCATGAAATGTCTATATTAGAACATAAACTTAGAAGGAGTACCACTTTGTATATTCATAAGGATCTCCTTGTAGTTTTTTTTTTTTTAACTCAGTACCAACATAAAATTGTTTTTAACTAGATACATGAATGGTACCTAAGTAAAAGAATGGATAAGTTGTTCAGATGTCAATATATTTAGTGCATATATTTTAATTTGTCTAAAATATGTTTGAATAAATGTTGCAGGAAACAAATAATAATGATGTATTATTACACCACTTTTTCAAGTCTTTCCAGTAAAGCTAGTGGTTACTTGTAGAGGGAATTCTACTTGGTCTTAATAATAAAAACCTGGAGCCAGATATTGAGGTAAATGCTGAAAGATTAGAGAAGTAAAGGAACCAGCCACTAGAGACTTCTTAGCTCTCCTGAATCCTCAGATTGAATGGTCTGTGATCCTGTATCTATCTGCTAATACTGCTGTGTTCACTTCCTTAGTGCCAGGATTAAAGGCTTGAGTCTCTCATATACTGTGATCAAAGGCATGAGATCTCAAATGCTGGGATTAAGGCATGAGCCATCATTGCCTGGTCTCTATGGTTAACTAGTGGCTGGCTGTGCCCTCTGATTTTCAAGCAAGCTTTATTTGTTATAGAATAAACAAAATATCACCACAGTTACCATATGTGAATGAATCAAATACAGAATTCTTTAGATGTATAATAAGTTAATGTTAATTTTTTTATATAAAGTTAACATAAATTTATATTTATGCTTCTATGCAGGTACTCTTGTCTCATCTTAACACAAAGCACACTCAAGATTATATATTTTTCAATTTTGCTTATATTTACTACCTATTAAAATATTTTAGGTTTGGAATATTTTCTACATTCAGAAACTTTTTGAAATATTGCCTCAAATAAATTTTGTTAGCTTCCAGAGAAAACATTAAATATATTCAGTTCTATGTAAACTGATACAAAGTCCCAAAGTAATTCAAAGCAAGATCAAAATAAGATTTCACTTTATCTTCACCACAGTGACTGTCCTTAAACAAAATAAAAGAGAAACAAAATAAACATTAGTGAGAGTGTAGGAAGACTGAATCTCTTTAGGGGACAAGGTCACAAAAGGTAGAAACAATTTTCAAATGTAATCTTTATTACATATAATTTAAAATTTATATGCTACCTTCTCTTTGTGTTGTGTTTAAATTTTTTATTATACAGCATTTCAGTATTCTATTTTTATGTTTACTTGAGAAAATCTAAAGTTTTCTAAAATAACATATTTTTATCCTGAAAGTAAATCTATTTCTACCTATTTAGATCATCCTGAAAAGATCTATTAACCCACAGGAGTGTTGCTGAGAGTGAGTTTTAAGTGTGATAAACTTATTGCTATGGCAAACACATTTATTGAGGAATAATTGTTCAAAATTATATTCTTGTGCTTAAGGAGTTGGCTGTGTCATTGACAAAAATTTTAACTGACCTTTAAATATAGTTTACTTTGTATTATATATAATTTTGGACTCTCCTAAAAGTATATGGCTGACCAGATTGTATTTATAAATTTATGGATATACACACATACACAGACATAAACACACACATATATACATATAATTTTCCAAGGATATATATAAGTATACATATAAATATATATGTATGCATACATACATATATACATACAACATTAAATTTGGAATCTACATATATCCATGAGTAATAAACATATGAAGAATTGAAGAAAATATACATTCAATATATATAATCAATTACATCTATATTCATATCTATCTATAGAAAAAAATGTAGTTTTTTTTCCACAGTTACACTGGTTCACATTTGTGTTAGAAATAAATGAATATTTACATTTATTCTTTATCTTGGAAAATGCTTTGTTTTATATATTAAACATTTGAATTTATTTGACTTTTTCGCTAATATTATTTTACATTGACAAGATTAATTTTCAAAAATATTTGTTCTTATGATTTCTAAAGATTTTATTATGATTTTCTTGTCATTTAGTTATTCATAGATAGGGAATAACTTATTTAAAACAATGGACATTTGAAGATAATAGAGAATTTAAATAGAGAATACCATATTCTATCCTAGATACTTGATGTGTTTACCAATTTTTATTTCATTTGCATTACATTTATAACCACTGAATTAATATCATAGATGTTTGGTTTTAATGAGCATCTGACTTACGAAGTGAAAACTTTGGATAGCAGGAGTAAGATTTCAGGAAATATAATTCATACAAAATTGAATAGATATTTTACCCACTGGAACAGATAATTAGCTAATAGGCTTCAGATTATATATTCCACATTCCTCAGCAATAGGAAAGGCTAGTCAAGTCACAGCAAAACATAATCACACTTTGTTTGGAACAGACATAGTAAAAAGTACTAAGAATGACAAAAGCTTTTTAGGTTGTGAGGCAAGGAGAATTATAACGTGCTTCCTTTGCTTAACTGACATCTACTTACTTGGGTAGTCATGAAGAGATAGTATATCAGTAAATGACAGACCAACATAATAATTTGATTGAAATTATCTTTGTTAAAAAATGAGTTGTTTTGGCTTACTTAGAGTACTAAAGATAAGATGTTACTTAGAAGACTGAGAGTAACACCAAAATAATCACAGCACAACACCACACCCCAGTAAAGATATACATTTCCCCATAGTTTCATAGATGGACACACTATTAAGATAAAACAAATACCCTCTATTTATTCTAATACTTTGGGAGACTAATTGAAACCTGCAGAAGAATTTTAGGTGGGTTGGAGAAAGGTGCAGAAGGAAGTGGCTGCAATCTTGGGAGGGCTCTAATGACCATCATTATTCTCTTTCTATGATAGAACACTACTGGGCCTGATTTGGAGGGTCTCTTGAGGGCAATCACAGCTTCCTCAGTACTCTATATTGTTTTCTAGGTTTGACAGACTCCAGACAAGAGTCCTTAGTGATCATTTCTCATAGGTCACACCTGAAGGGGTACCAGGATTGGCAACTAACCTCTATCCTCAGGAAGAAAAGTGTTCATTCTGTAAGTGTAATTACCCACCTCTAGGAATAGGTCAGTTATTTTTATTTGCATCACACTTCATCCATAGTTACCCGCTAATATACAAGTTTCTATTTGTCTTGGTGCCACAGGAACCACAGTATAATTATCCACAGAATTCTCCCAGCCTCAAATATTTTCTACATGAGTAAGAGGCCAATAAATTCTTAATTCAATATGAAACATCTGGTCAATCCTGCATAGTACTCCAACAAGCAACATTAGCCCCTCTCCTCTGTGAAGGAAGCAGCTATTGTGGTTCCCACTATATAAGATGTACTTCCTCTATAGTAGCTGCTACAGTGGGACTAAGACCGGTCAATCAGCTTTCCAGGCAGTGCATTTGCTTTCTGTCAATATTTACCTGGCAACCTTTAGCTCAAAATAAATCTTGCCACATTTGCTTTAGGCCACGATAACACAACCCTCTATCTATATTGTGTCTTCTCTTCCACTCTTTAATTCAACCTAACAGAGCAGAAACTGACAAGGAAGATGCTTGTCATTGTTTGATCATTCCAATCCTGTGGGCAAATCTTTCTTGGCAAACAGGTGGGACCCAGCTGCTTGTCTTATCAGCCATGATAGAGGTAATGCAAATACTACTGGACCTTCCTCAGCCTCTTATTACAAAAACGTTATTTTCAGAGACTAGAGCAACATGTTCGTTGGTTCATTAATCATTTGAAGCATGTCTCTGTGCTCCCTTAACTTAAAATCTGCCAAGGATATGTGTCACTTCACATACAAGGGAAAGATTCCACACACTAAGGGAAGGAAAACTCTATCGGGGTTATTACCTTGGACACCACATTCTTAGCAGGTCATTTATGATTATGTGTCTCAGTAATCATTGCAGAAACAATGCAATTGCTTATGCCAAACGTATTTGGTTATGTTGAGTCTTGCTCAAAAGACATGCCAGGTGTTTTGTGAATATGAATAAATGTCTACATACCACAGATAAGGCTCCAAGGACTGATAAATATTGCTTCCCAATTATTATTTGGTGAATTAGTGAGTTTATTGAGCTTACTTATTAGGAGGATAGACCATACTTAACAATTACATCACTGAAAAGGCTCACCCATGTGTGAATAATTAATGACTTCCTAGTAGATTCCTAGATGGTATTTTTTCTTCAGTTAGCTTTGCAATAGACACCTTGCATATGTCTATTTACTATATCATCTTCAGAGATAATATGCAGTTAGGAAAATTTATGTAAGGGGGTACCACGGTAAGTAGCTAAAATTTTAGTGAGATTCTAATGATTCTTACTAACCACTCTATGATGGAATGGTCATAGGCTCAATCTAGAGGGGCTTTGGCATGTAATCACAGATTCTGATTAAGATGATAATGGATCTAATGTTCATAATATGGACTTTCTTCACAACTTCTGATTAGAATGTAATATACTAAAGTCCACTGAAAAGTCCTTGGCTATTTCTGGTAATGTTACACATTAGCCATATATATGACTAAGTAATGCAGTTACTTGGCATTAACCTTAGGGGAAGGAGAGTTTATCTTTACCCCAGAATGTATGCATGAATATTTATGGTAGTTATATTCATCATACCTACAAATAGTAAAGACATGCAAAGTTCTTCAAGACTGAAAAGGTGAGTTATGTGCACAGCACAGTGGAATGCTCTACAGTGATAAGCAAGGAATAATTGGCACACACGTTGATTGGATTAACCTGGAAGGTATTAAGATAAAAGAAAGAATAACATAAAAATATCCTTTAAATTATATACATGGTGCTTTTTTAAAATAATTTCTTTAGAGCACTTTATTTGATTCAATGCACACTAAAAATATTCACTTCTTCGACAATTATGTCAAATATTTTTCTGAGGAAGTCTACGGTCTGAAGTTCTTAAACTGATTTTTGTTAAGAGGTAAATGATGTGCCACACATCTGCTGACACCTGAATCATTTCTAATTTTGATTCTACTTTGGTCACTTGATAATTCTACTGTGTCCATACAGAAGTAGGACCATACCTTTAATCCAACAAAGATGTGCACACAGTCTATAGCACATTTGATTTGAGCATCACAACAAGAGGAAAAAAATAAACCAGATCAAGTTGATCTATCTGCTTCAGGTACTACTCCTGTATCAGTTATTAAATAAAGTTGGGTTTACTCCAATTACCAATTACCATTCAAGTGGGGATTGGGGATTGGTTCGTTTTACATGGTGCTTTTGAAAACACAAATCTATTTGTTAGAGAAAAGAGATTGATAAAAAATGTGTGGAAGAGATACTGTGAGTAGGAGGAATGATAAGATGAAGTAGATTTTCATAATGATGGAACAATTTCTCATTTTAAGTATGTCATCAATTATATGCATTTATATATGGTTAAAATTCATGGAAACATCCTCATAATGGTGTCTACTCCCTTCTACTCTTCATGCAGTTTTCTTTATGAAGTTAACTCCAATTTCTACTTTCTTACTGCATGTATTCCTTTACCATCTCCATTTTTATTTTTCTTTAAGATTTCCCCTCACCCCACCTTTGGAGTTTTTGATATATATATATATATATATATATATATATATATATATAGTCACATATAAATACAAACATACCCATAAATACAGAGTTTTAAATACAGGTCTCTTGAATGAGAGAAAATAATCCTTTTTTTTTCTACTTCTGACATTTATTTCACTTAACATAGTGAATGCCACTTGTATTCCTTTTTCCAAGAATGTTATGATTTCATTTTTCTTTAATATTAAGATTCCATTGTGCATATGCACAACATTTTATTCTTATCAATAGATATGTAAGTCTGTTCCATCATTCATTTACTTGAATGTATATTTTTTACATGCATCCACTTTCAGTCTGTGAATGTCATTGCTAAAAATAATAAAGATCTTACACGAATTGAGTAATTTGATGTTGCTTTCTACCTTCCTATGCCAAGCTGCATCTTTTAAATAGTGAATTGGATTCTTTTAATTTTGGGCTTAGTGAAATGTATGTTCTCTTTCTTCTTATTCTGTTTCTGGCTATTTTGAATAATCTATGTTCAAGCTTTGCTATTGGTGTGTGTGCATGTGCGTGTGTGTATGTGTGTGTGTGTGTGTGTGTGTGTTGTCAATGGATGTTTCTTGAATGTGTACTGGTGAGTGAATGTTGGTGCAGACACATGTGGAGAGCAGAGCTCAATGTGAGGTATCTTCATCTATGTCTACTTCATCTCCTAAAACTATCACTCACTAAATCCAGAGCTCAGAGGGTCAGTCTGACTGGCTGGCTGTAGAACTTCATCAATCCTTTGTCTTTGCTTTCAGTGTTGGGATTTAAGTTCACACCAGAGTACTTGGCTTCTTATGTGGAGCCTGAGGATCCAAACTCTTCTCTTCCTGTTTCCAGGGCCAGCATTTTACTGACTTAGCCATCTTCCATCTAGCCTCCTTAGCTGCAAGTTTTTGTTTGCTTGTATTTTTTAATTTTATTTTATTATTATGAACAAAGAAGTAACACTCTCTATCCTTGTATATCCTTATTCAATGTCCCTTCCCCCTGCCACCACAACAGGTCAGCTTGTTTTGTTTTGTTTTTGTTTTTGTTTTTAATCTTAGAAGTTTGTTTATTGAATTCATAAACTGTTTCTTAATTCTTTATGTTTTTAGTGAAGATTTTTTTTTTATTCCTTATGTTCTCATGTCTATATTAAACTTCACATTATACTTCTAGGATTCATTTAATTGTTTTCTGTAATACTAGCTTCTTCTCCTCTCACTCCTTCAGTTCAGTCACAGTTTGGAAGGTTTTTCCTTCTTCAATTTTAAAGGAATTTTTAAAATTTGCCCTACAACATGTGTGTGTCTGTGTTTGTGTGTGTGTGTGTGTGTGTGTGTGTGTGTGTGTGTGTGAGAGAGAGAGAGAGAGAGAGAGAGAGAGAGAGAGAGAGAGAGAGAGAGAGAGTTAATCTGATGTTAGTTCTAACTGGACTTCTGAGTATAACACACATACATGGCTTATTTGGTTGTGATTTATAGATTTTTAACACAATGTATAAGATACTAAGTTAGAATTTGTGGGGCCTACATTCTCTGTAATCTCTGCAAAATGGTGTCTGTTAATAATTCAATTCAAGCAGGTATGATGTAAATATTGTTACTTTTGTAGACCTGTGATCCTTATACCTAATGTGAATTCCCTTGTAGGTGTATTATCCAGACCTTTGTTTCTTTTCTTTGGTGATGCTATGAACATTACAGTCTACAATTAATATTTACATGTAGGATTCAGGCAATGACATATTTTTTGTCTCCTAAGTTTTGTGCTATCATTGTAGACTTTATTTTTATATACCCTATGACACATACAGTCTCTACATAATGTTTTGATATCAATTTTCTATGTGTAGGCAATGTATTTTTATATTTTTAATTAGAGTTTTCATTTTTAGAATATTATTTTGCTTCTTTGTATATGACACTGACTACTGCATGTTTCCCAACATTTTTTGTAAGTAATTTTATCTGAAAATATTCTGAAGATTTTTTTTGTTGTTTTTAACTTTTGTTTTTAAATTAGGGTCATAGTTCTTAGTTGACAGTTTTTTTCTTCCCTCTCTTCAAAAAAAAGCATTCCATTATTGGTACAGTTTCTGGTAAGAGGTCTGATTTCATGAATGCAATTCTACATACAATTTTTTTTTCAATTATTTTTAAGTTTTTGGTCCTCATTTAATAATTATTGTGTTCCATTCTTGATAATGGCTCAGTAGCCATCGAGATGGGGTTCACACTCTTAAAAGTAGTGCTCTACTTTTGTGCTCATTGAAACTGTATTTTCCTTTGGTTTTAGTTTAAATTTCTTTGAAAAGTGAAGCTGATCGTGGCAAGAAATAACTCTTTCCTTTCTCTTTTTGGCACAAGCTGAGCATATCTATATATGTTTTTATAGTCTGAAGTTTCTGTTCAGCCAGAGACTCCTAAATACCCAGTTATTCAGAGGCTTAGTATTACTTATAAATGTTAAGCCAGCATCTCAAGTTTATTACTAACTAGCTCTTACACTTTAATTTATCCGTGATTCTCATCTGTGTTTAACCTCTTGCCTTGGTACCTTTTCTCAGTCCAGAATACTCATCTGAGTCTTGTAGTGGAGAACAGGCACTAGCACCATGATGGGAGGGAGCATGAAGTGCTATCTGGCTGGTGAATTCATCTTTGCCTTTTCTCTTCCCAGAATTCTCCTAGTCTGGTTGCCACTTCTATATTTCCAGCTGACTACTGGCCAATATTTATTTTATTAAACCAATATAAATGACAAAAATTTACAGTGGACAAGAGCATTATCCCACAGCATGTAATTGCTTTCTATTTTAAACTTCTAAATAATGTTCCATGTCCTTCAGCTAAATATGCCCAAGAATATGTCTTCTGCCCTTTCTTCTTGACCTACAAATCTAAACTGAACATGCTAACTAATGCATATCATAACCCAGGAGCTCAGAGATATACCAAACTTCAAATGCTCAGTTCCAAGTGCTTCTTATGGAAGTGTGGCCTCTACTAATAACACTTCAGGCTTCATTTCTTTGAGGCTACCATCTTTAAACTAATTATAGTATTTTCATTTTATCCATGTAAGAAATCTTCCTTCATTCTGTCTTCTAGTTGTGCATATTGCATGTATTCACCAGATGAAAACCAACTGTGTTCACATTTACAATGTTACATCTTGTATGTTTGTATACATATATTTTGCTTTGGATTCTTAGATCTGTGGATATTTATCAAGCCTAGAAACTCTTAGGCTATTTCCTAGGGTAATTCTCTTTTTCTCCCTTCCTATGGTCTTTTTAAGAATCAGATAGTACACTGACTTTAAATTTCTTCACATAGAAATTGGCCTTTCCTTTCTTCTCTTCTTTTCTTCATTTCTTCCCCCACCCGTCCTTTCTGTCTCCCTCCCTCCCACCCTTCCTTTCTTTGACATGTCTTTCTCCTAGTAATTAATTTTTAGTCTGTATTCCAATGTTATTACTGCCAATATTTACTCAGGTACTCTAATCTGATATTAATCCTTCACAATGTATTAGTTCTGCCTCTTTTATTTTCTACATTTTCATTTTATTTTAAAAATAAGTACCCTATATTACTTAAACAGACTTATATTTCCTTTTTATCCTTAAATCCATTTGTAAGATCTGCTAGAGTGCTTTATCACCTTTAGCTAAGCATCTCTATAATCTATAGTAATTATAATTCCACTGATTACTTTTTTAATGCTTATGCCTCATATTTTCTGCTGTTTTGGGGATTATTAAGCCTGTCTTGTGAATGTGCTAAGGATGGTAGTTTATATTTCTTTAAATAAAATTAGAAATTTTCCAATATGAAGTCAAGTGAATTGTGACACATTTACCCTGATAAAGGCTTACAATTATGAATTTGCCTTGGAAGGTTTAGAAAAGCTTCTGTTTTAGAACTATTATATCCTTATTGTAAAGTTTGGCCAATTCTGTGGAATTTATTCACTCTCTAATGTACTGTAAGACATTTCTCCCAGGCTTATGATAATGAAATGTGTCTACTCTTTGTGAGCCACAAAAAGTTTTTAGTTGGTTGATTTCTGGTGATTCCACACACTCAGCACCCCAGCATCAATTTCCACCTTTTCAAATACAGATCAATATTCTGTTACAACCAGTTCAGATCTCCAAACTTATCCTCTTTGTAACTCACTAGTATTCATCCTTACAAAATTCTTCATTTCTTGAACCTCTGTCTTCCAATTTCATCCCTTAAACTCATCAAGACCTTTCAGTTTTATCTTCTAAATATATAACTATTTTCTGGCAACAAACTGCTGCAATCTCTTCCCCAGGGAATCACAATTTTATAGAGCCTGTTACTCAATGTCTAGAGCATTTCTTTCTGTATTTCCTGCCATTCAGTTTTTAGAGCTATCAATTATTCAGTGCTGGAGTCTTATAGAACGGAACAGGGAGGTCTTTAAGAAATTAAAAATACATTTTAATTAGAATATTATTAACACTTTGTTATGAGATCATGTACATATCTTGTAATATATGTATGCATATGTATTCATGTATGAACAAAGAAAAAGAACACAAACCATTCAGGGTACTAGAAATGGTGAATTAATTCTCACTAATTTTTATTAGTTTGATCATTTTCACAGTAGTGATATATTTGTTTCTCTTACAATTTCAATTTATTATATTTTACTATGGTAGAGAATAATTAAACATAACATGCTTCTTTTAAAGCCATGATGTCAAAATAAGTATTTATTTTGTGTCTGCTAGCCAGAAAGTCTGCTAGTAGGAATTCTAGGTGACTGAAACCAAGTGAACACCAAACCATGGTCACCATCGTCAGTCTATAAAATATTCTTTCCTTGTCATTCTTGATATTGAGAAATGCTTGGTGACAAAAATAAGTATATGGGGCATAGAACCATGAAGCAAAAAAATCAATTTATGTTCTGCACAACAACCTTTACTATATTTATCAATCTATGAGTACAATAAATGAAGAGAGTAGAAAAAAATTGAATTTTTTTCAAAGAAAAGCCACTGGTGTAATGTCTCAAATTTTCATAGGCTATTAGAGTGAGTTAGTAGAGAAGTACTGGGTTCACACACTGCAAGATTCAAAGTGCTAGAGTGATTAAAAGCTTTTCTCAATTCTGTTACTTTGTGATGGTTTATGTATTTTCTTTTCTTTCCTTTTTTTTCTTTTTCTTTTTTTTGTACTCAAAATTTTTTTCTAGGCACGATCTTTCCATTTTATTATTTTAAAATTGTTTTCAAAACATTAGTCAACATTTATTTATATATATATATTTATTTATTTATTTTTAGAAAATAAACTCCTTTTTTTTTTCTTCATGTATCCCCTTGTTCCCCGTCCCTTCCTCCAACAAATCTCTCCCTGGTTTACATATTTTCATCAAAGGTGATCACAGTTCTCTCTGCCTTGAGTAACTTCTTTGTTTCTTCCTCCTTTCTCAGATGAGAACAAATTAGTTTCAAGAATGACCAGCTTCATTTTCCTTAAGTATTATAAACAGCAAGATTCTAGAAGCCTATCACAAATGAATATATATTGTGATTTTTCCATAAGGGGACTTTATTATATAGCCTCCCTCTATTCCATTATAAGATTTTTCAGGAGAAGATTTCTTGGAAACATTTTTCAAAGAGTAAAAATAGGGATGAATGGTAGCATATCTGTCACTCATCATTAAAATCTCAGCGAAGGAAAGTTTAAAGCATTTTATCTGTTGTCACAGATTGTCATAACAGTCACCTTAGCCCTTGTGGCTTTATCTGTAGAAATAAAGTTCTCACAGTCTGGAGGCTGAACATTGAGATTAGGCTGCCAGCATGGCTGTGTTTGACAAGACCTATCTCTAGACTTGGAGAAAGTCTATCTCCTGCATGCTCACATGACTTTCCTTAGTTTGACATATACAGGAGGCATTATAAGCTTACTAAAAGAGTGACAATCATAGGAGATTGAGATGCTATCTTTCTATCAGTTATTTTATTATACCTTAAACACTATCTCCCAATGGTGGGTCAGGTCTTCAAAATATGAATTAGGGGGAGAGACACAGTTCATGGTGTCGGTAGCTGTTTAATAACATCCTTGGAAGGGGAGTGTGAATTTGAAATTTTATTAACAGAAAGAATTAGAAGGAGACAGAAAACTTAAGATCAGACGGACTCTGAATGAATATTCAGCTTCCCCAACTAATTTCTTCTGGACATTTTATACCAAGCAAAGGGGAGAAGCAAGTAAAGAAAGGTATAAACACTTTTCCAATTTTCAACCATAAAGCAAATGGTAGCCATACTTTTGGCCAAAGCATCCTATTATGCAGCCTTGTGGGGGAGAACAAACAGATTCTCTGACATTGAGTCAAAGTGGAAACAAGCCCGAAGTGGGAATTTTTGTGAGCTCCCATACTATGGGGATTAAGGAGAGTCATAATTTATAGAAACATAGTCACTGTGTGTGCTTTTGATCTCTTTCTTTAAGTTTAGTTAGTATATGTATTACTTCTGTTACGTTTTAATTATTTAATATTATACTCTTGTATTTCTGTAGAAAAAATTAAGAACAAGATAGCTAAATTAATACTTATAACATAATATAAAATCATAAAAGAAAACCATGAAATATTTTAAAGCAAACCAGGAGAAAAAATTATATGACTATACTATAACCTATATCAGACCACAGGTAAAGTCACTTATTACAAGGAAAAATGTTTATACTTGCATTCCACCATCATAAAAAAGCCATTTTTTTCAGTTGGCACCAGAGATTAATACATTTATTACAAGTTAATCTATTAATTGTCTTCTTCCACTGGGGGAAAATACCTTCAAAGAAAACTGGATTGTTCCTTCTCAATCATACATCTTATTCTTTTTAGAATTTATGTACATGTTTGTGTCTCCTATCAAGACTAGTATCCAATTTTAGAGCCCTAAATCTGGACTGGCTTTGTAAGATGGAAGTGCACATTAAATACAGCAAAGAAAAATGTTGTGATTTATAGGTCTAGGTCTCAATAGGACCTTTGCTTCCCAATCCACCCCAGGAGGTATTTTTATATGCTCACATGATTCACAAACAGAAAGAAAGGAAGTCTGAAGAAACTCGTGCCGGGTTCCAGAGAAGAGCCACTTTGGAACAAAACATGCATTTGAAAGACAGATGGTGACATGAATAGGACTAAACAGCTGGCTCCTCAGGTCAGCAATAAAAAAAAAATGATTGTTTTAAGACACAGCTAGGTTTTAAGACAGGCTGCTATGCAACAGTTGGTAAATGGCACAGAAACTGTTACCTAAGGTATAACAAAAACCTAAAATATGTGACACTAAATTTGGGTTCAGAAAATGGTAGGGACAGTGGTCAGCGAGCATACTGAACAAATGGCCAGGAAGCTGAGAAGACAGGGAGTTGTTGGCATTTTCAAAAGGGCAAAGTGATCTTGTCAGTGCCAGGAAGTGTCACACAAAATGCAACTTGATAAATGTTGGAAGTTTGAAAATATATTTAACATGCTTTTTCATCTAGAGAAGAAAAGACCTGGAATGTTGAAAGTGCCTATTTCCTTCTAGCTATGAATGGTAAGATGCTGCAAGAAAAAATTAGAAGCAACTCAGAGTTATTTGTGGTGCCTTTTTCAGTCATGATCAGACAGACTTTTACACTAGCAGATGGGAGTGGCTGCAGAGACACACAGCCAGATACTGTGCAAGCAGGGTCTAAGTTGAAGGACTCCATCAAGAACAACATGAGAACCCTTCAGAAGAGAGGGAGAAAAGACTATAGGAGTCAGACGGAATGAAGGACACCCATAGAACAGGGCCCACTGTGTGATAGGAGGTTTCTGGCCAGGCGTAGTCTCAAGGTTTGAACCTGCTTGCTGCTGCTCAGCCCCGACCCCCAAATAACTCAGACACTTATATGAATTACATTCTGCTTGGCCTATGGCTCAGGCATATCATTAGCTAGCCTTTGCATCTTAATTCAATCTATATTAATCTGTCTTGTCAAATGGCTCGTGGCTTACCTGTGTTACTTCTTTATGTTGATTTTTGGGAGGCTGAATGTTGTCTCTACCCTCCTTTTCCTTATCTATGCTATGATTTCCCCATATACGTCTAAGATACCTGCCTTAGGCTCAAATAGTTTCCTTATTTTACAACATACAGAAAGACATCCAAAATCACCCTTTTTGTCTAATTACAAAAGAAGATTTTAATTTTAACATAGCAAAATTACATGTAACAAAACAACAGTCAAACAAGAATTAAAATTATAATATCTAGTATATTTGTATTGAACAACATTAAAGAAAATATTTTATTATCTGTCTTATCTTTGTGAGTCTATAGTTTTATATCTAATATTATATCTAATATACTTTTTAAAATAACTAAAAAATAAATATGCTTATAACTATCTAATCTTTACATCAAAGACCATGGACACATATAATATTACTCAATTAAACAGAAAGTGCAAGCAACTTTTAAAATCTAGAAATGATAGAGATGACATCTGGCTGTCTGGACAGTCATCAAAAGACATTTTGTAATGTTGAGGCATCCATCTATAGGCTTAGAATTTCTGGTATTCCTTTCAATGAAGCAGTAAACTTGGAGAACTGTTCTGTCCATTCTGACATAGTTTGTCAGTTGCTTCTTTCTGTGTCTTGAAGGATGCCTGGAAGTTTTCTCTGCAAAACAGGAACCTGAAGGACCACCTCGGCTTGTTCTGCCAAAGTTTAGAGGTCACTTTTTTATGGATCTTGTATATCTAGTTTATATAGCACATTGTCAGACAGTTGAAGCAAGAACAGTTTCTTGTCTAGTGGCTAACCTTTGCCACTAAGAAAGTAAATTTTATATGGAGTATTTTTTAATGTCCATTATTCTCTTGAAGAAGATTGGTGCTGCCAGGAGCAGACTTGTCTCACTGTATAGGAAAAATATCTAAATTTTTAAATTTTTTAAATGCCATATTTAAAGTGTTTGAAGTATTTAAAGATTATTTATCTATTTGAAATATATTTTTGTATACCTAAATATTATAACCAATATGACTATAAGTTTGGTTATCATAGATGACTATTCAACTGCATTTATTAATTATATATTACAATTTTAAAGGAACTGCATGAACATAATTACTTAAGAGTAAAAATATATATACATATAACAAAATTGACCTTAAATTTGTATCAATAAACCAATGTATTATGTGAGAGAAATGTCTATTTTAAATTTTAAAAAGCAACAAAAAGAACACAGCAGGAACTTTCTTAGGACTACAGACTTAAAAAGTGTTATGTACAAAAAATATAGTGTATATATAACGAGCTTTAGTAAATCTACTTTTTAGTAATATAATTAAGATATTAAAAGCTTGTAAATCAGATTTGTTGGTAACAGTAGTGTTTATAGTGAAAAAGCTGAATATGGATTTGTCACACATCAGCTTGTTTCGCTCTTAGATTTTCTGCTGTTTTACTTTTCAACTCTGTCTGAAAAAAAGGAGTGCTGCAAATTAATTAAATTAGCAAGCAAGACAAGTGACATTTCACCATCAAATTATGGTTACTTGGGAAAGAAAAGTGAAAGTTACTTTCCAATGTTGTACCTGAAATCATGTTTGAAGGGATTAATAAAAATTCTAACTTTGTGAAGACATTGACATGCATGTACTTCAGGATCTATTCTTTAATGCCCTCATTGTGTAATTTCAGGTACTGTTTGAAATTACAGAACAGACAATTGTTCCTTAACAAGTATTTGGAAACACAACTACTAAAGCAGTTGTGAAATAGTATGAAAAACATTTGAATATAAATATAAGCATTCTGATCTTTTTTAAAGTAGAATAGTAATACAAGCTTGAACATGACATAAATTTTGTCCTTATAATTTTGCTTCTAATTATAAAAATAATTATAATAAATATAGATATTTTTAATAAGTTAAAAGATGTATTAATTCTCTCTCAACTTCAAAATTTCTGCTAAAATAAAGCAAAAAGATAAGACTTGCATGTGAATTTTTTAAAATCAAAAATCAAAGACTTAGAATATTTTTCAAATATTATTTGGAGAATAGTTCTGAAGAAGCTATGTCATGCCCCTACTTAACCCTCTTTATCTTTGCCATATTCAAAGTGGGTTCAGACAGAAGAATTTTGAATGTTTCATTTGAGCAGAGAAATTAATTTTTAAAAAGTAATAAACTCTTAAAGAGAATGGTTCCTACCAGAGTGCCATGACCTTGGACACTTCAGGATCCAAAATTATTTGAAATAAAAATGTAGGTTGTGATATTCCTCTTATAGGTTGGTAGTAGAAAAGAATAATGTCCAGTTCAAACATGATTTATTAGTATAAAACACAGGTTCTCAAGATGCTTGCTCAAGATTTAGGAGACAATTTATTGGTATCAGAACTGGCAACAGCCAGAGAATAAATAGTTCTATGAGACAATGACAAAATGTCAAAAATTATGAAATACTATTCTTTGTGCTATCAAATATAACCTATTAAGAGAGTTCTATACAGAAATGAATGTATAAGGGGTGAAGGCAATAATACAAGTAAAGAAAGTGAGTAAATCACAAACGCATAATGACCTTGGATGCTGTTTTCACATGGCTATGGAGTCTAAATTGTATCACATAGTTTTCAAATTGTGAGAGATTCTGTGGAGTAGGGATCAGCTATTAGCACTCAACTAATATGGCAACTGACAAAATAATTTCAGCTTCTGCAAGGAAAAAAGAGAAACTGAGAAATCTGAATTATGTCTTGTGACATGCATATATGTATGTTCAGATGCATGAAGCTGCTCACAGATGCAAGCAGAGAGCATTTGATTTTTTTGGGATGAGAATTTCCTGTGGTTGTGAGCTGCCCAGTGGGGTGGCAGGAAGCAGATTCTACCCCTCTGCTAGAGAAGTGCGTGCTGCCCACTGCTGAGCCAACTCTCCTGTCCATATTTTGTAATTTCAGATTACGACGTTGGAAGTCTGTAACTTCAAACTGCTAAACATTGGGAAAGCAAAGCTAAGAAAGATACAGGCCCAGCCATAAGAATAAGAAAATAACATAGCTCACATTTAGTTCAAGAGACTGAGTTGAAAGAACAGAGTGTATAGAAGGGATTTAAAATATGAACAAGATTCTGATTGATATAGCATTGGTTATGCAAAGGTGTAATTGACTATAGCAAAAATATACCCAACCAAAATCATTTAATTTATAAAAATTACTTTACAAAAATGCATGACAAGCTGCAAGACAAAACAAAAAATCCATGAATTAGATTTGTTTACCTGATATGCCACAAAATGATTTTACTATGGCAATCGATTATATTCAGCATTCAATTATGTATGCAGAATTTATGATAGATTAACAATCAATAAGTACCAGTCACCAGTGTTCAGAGAATATTTGTATAAAAGATTTAGCAAATAGGCTGTTTTTACACAGGCTTATCCATGAGCTTGGATAAAGAAAACAACGGAATTAGTTCTGCACTAGAAAATGGAGCTTATATCTGATGATCATAACCTCCCTGTCAAGGACATTTTTGTGAAAACTGCTGTTACATAAACAGGGTCTTAGGTAGAAGAAATGAGTTCCCATTATAGATGTGAAAGCTGCATAAAATCATGGGTGTGGAGGAGCTTGATGTTACCAAGGCTTGGATTTAGAGCATTAGAGATACTTGGAATATTTTTTCTATAAATCATATATTGCTTTGTAATAACTGTGGTTCTTACACAGCAGGGCCCTTCACATACATATTTATAGTCACTTGTGTTCTCTAAGAGAAATGCTTTGTTCTAGGTGGGGTCACTTTGTGCTTCATCTAGAAACTGTTCACCAAAGCACATTAAAATCGAAATATCTCTGTGCTCTGCTCCCTTCCATTGACTTACTTCATGCCCTGGTCTAAAACCCACCTGTAGGTATAGTTTATCTCTATTATCATTTACTATTTACTATGAACCCTCCAAATCATGTCTTAGGACATATTCGAAATGTCCTTAAAATAGAGTATTGGTAATTTTAATTGACTCACTATGACAGCATTCCTCCCCACTCTCTTGATACCTTATGAAGACTCTGATGATAATCATGTTGCAATTATCCAAAGAAGCAAGGAAGCCAGCAATGTTTGATGATCAATCAGAGAAAACTACTATCATTTATACAGACAATCATCTTGTCTGCACTGGCAAGAGGTCTGAAGTAGAACATTTCATTCTCACAGACATTATAGACACATGCATCATAGCTGCCAAGCTTGGCAAATTGCTGTGTGAAACAAAATAGTAACATTAATAATATATAGTCATTTACAAATCTTGGCTAAGAAGTCCTATCCTTATAGACATTTCTTTATCATTTAGTTAACTATTTTGTCACTGCCATTCTAAAATTTCTGTTAACTTATGGAAGTGTCTGGATATTACCATGACTTACTTTTAACATACTTTGGAACTTAAAGGGGATCAAAGCATGAGATGAAATAGGAAGTTAAAATATTAGCCTGTTGAATCTAACATTTGTAAACAAACATATAAGTTCATTTAACATTCAATATCAAAGAAAAATGGAATGAGTGTTCAAATATGATTTTGTAAAGGGGTAGGTACACTGGGACTACCAGATTTATTAGTTCTGAAATAGTACCAACATGCTAAAAGTTTGGAGAAAATGTGGAAAGAGGACTAAAACTGTTATTTTCCATATCAGAGGGTGCTAATAGAAAAGACCACTCATAAGCATGCTATGATTTTCGACAATTTGAGTCATGCAACAGACCAATATGTAATACACTAACAATCATTCCCACATGGAATTTAACATACCTAATATATATGCTGAAACATTTCAGATGCAGAAACTTGAATGGATATTAAAATATTTTCTTGCATGGCACTAGTCCAGAGTGACTTTTATAATATATATTTAGGGCAAGCATACATACATACTGATATGTTTTCTTTTCCTTTTCTAAAACAAATAAAATTTCAATATAGATATAATTACATCCCATTCTCCCTTCCTTTGAGTCACTCAAAACCCTCCTATGTCCTTTCTCTCAATCCCTCCTTTGTTTCCTAGGCATGCCCTCTGAAACTGATGACCTACTTTTCTTAGATAGTTTTATACCTAAATCCATAAATATGTGTGTACAACCTGCTGAGTCTGTGAAGTGTTGTTTGTGTGTATATGATTTCAGGATTGGCTACTTTTATTGAATAACAAAATATAATCTCATCTCTGAACAAGACTAATTTTCCCTTTCAGTTACTAATGGCCTGTAGTTCTTTGTTGTGTTAATATCCATAAAAGAGTTGAAGTCACAAGACAACCATGGAAACTGAATAACAAAGCGTGACATATTTGATAAATACATGACTAATTTATAACAACTAAAGTCTCTAAGAAAGTACATATATTTAGACAAATACAAAACAAGCCAGAACTATGAGAATTGTCAATGTAAAGATAACAGAGAAGCAAAAGAATAGTGGACTACTACTTTAAGATAAACCATAGTATTTTAATGAGGATTAAAAGAACAGATTATGAATGGAAAAAATGGAAAACATGACTTTATTAAAATTATTAATAGTAGAAACACAAGGTATGAGTATGGGATATTAATTAGAAGTTTACTCATAACTGTTAAAATAAAGGCCTGCACATTTAAGCTGGATATGCGACTGAAAAAAATCAGGCCATGCTACTCTGTAGGGATTTTTGGGGCAGAGTGTGAAGAAGCTGTCTATGTTGTGGCCAGACAACAGCTCCTTGTTATGGTCTTAATGAGGAAATGAATCCTCCATGATCCCTGTCACAGATGCTGTACTGACATAAATCATATTATGTGAAACTTCCTACCACCTCTACAATGTAATAAAACTCCCTTTGTTCAGAAGATTGGTCTGAGATGCTGAAGTGTAATTGCTAGACATATTGTTCTGTAGGCTGTTCTCTAAAAGCTTTTATGGCCTCCCTTGCAATCTTTCCTAAGGTGGCTCTCTTTCTATCTTCTTCTGTCATTAACACTTTATATATATGTATATATATATAAAACTATAACTATTTTTAAGAATTTTATACAATATATTTTGAATTTATTTACACACTTCTCCAACTCCAACTCCTCCAAAATCTATCCCTACATCCCTACCTACTCAACTTTACATTCCCTTTGTTTGTTTTGCTTTTAACCAATGGAGTCCATTATGTGTTGCCAAGTTGCTTTTGGGAGTCACGTCTGTCCTGAAACGATGTTGGACTACTAGGTATCACATGCTTAAAAATAATGACCCATGACCCATGCTTTTCAACAGTTATCAATTGCCAATAGTTCCTTAAATAGATATGGGACTTAATAGCTACATTTTCTTCTCCTTTTGGGAATTTCATCTGATGAGCCTGAGTAGATCATATGCATGTTGCAATAATCACTGTGAGTTCAAATGTTCATATGACTTGTTTTGTTGAGAAAACACTATTTCCTTGTGATTATCCACCAGTACTGACTCTTAGAATTTTTGTACTTTCTTTTATAATAAATTCTAAGCATGGGAGAAAGGGTGTGATCTTGATGTATATTTAGAGATGAGTGCTAATTGTGGGCTCTGTGTTATTTACCATCTACTAAAGACAGATGCTGATTTGATGGAAGCTGAGAGATGCACTAACTTATGAGTAAATTAAAAATGCATTAGCAGTTGTTTAAGTATTATATTCATTTAACTGGATTATAGTAAATTCTTCCATAGAAACTATGACAAGGTATCCATAGGTTCTTGGCCCTGATAACACTGCTAACTATAGGTTTGATCTTGTAGAACAAGCCTTAAATGCAATAGAAAAGTATTTAATTAACACTAAAGGCCTTTTGAAAAAAAAATAACATGAACACCACTTATGGTAGAATCTTCTGTGTGTGGGGGTGTGTGTGTGCAAATACATGTAAAAAACAGTTTAAATTGAATTACACTACAACAGTCACTGTATTCTAGCAAATAAAATCCACAGTACCTACAAAGGGTTATCATTTTTAGAATATTGGCCATTGAGGTTCCATAGTTGGTTATAGCCACTAATCTTGATAACCTGGCAGTATTTGACAGTAAGATTTTATTGCTGAAGAGTCCACACATTTGAATAATAAAGCCTGGAGAAATCAAGCAGATACATATCTGAAAACCTTAAATCTACTACATAACTTTCAAAGTGCTGAAAGTCACTGTACATCTGGAGAAGAAAGCAATCCTCCTTTCTCACTAGACAGGAAATTGTGAGCTGCAGTAATGGCTGTCCTGACTTATATGCCCACTGGTTAAAGAACTAACCATTCTTCTCTCCAGAAAGCTAGTTCCATCCTTTAAAGAGAATCCTCTGCTCTTTTTGTAATACTCTCCACCAAACACATGGAAACCCAATCATGGTCTTGTACCCTTTGAATCTGATGAGTCTTATTAAAGATGATTCTTTGTCAGCTTCCATTCCAGGCTGCGGTCTCCTGTTATTTAATCTGTCAATAATAAGCACATGTGTAACAAGTGTATTCAGATTTAAGTCTTTGAAGACACACCTTGTGAGTTTTTCAAGTCTCGATATGTGACTTATGTATAAAGTTTAATTTTAAAACTAAGAAGTTTTCTAGATAGTAACCCTATTCTTTATTGCAGGAATCCCAAAACTCACAAACCAAAATGGAAAGTTTTAGTAAAGGAGTTTTTTTTATCAATCTCATTTTCAATTAGCTAGTATCTATAAATGATGCACTTTATAATATTTATGTTCCTGCTTTTACTAACTACTCATATAAGTTAAAAATTGTTAAGTAGTTGGTAAATACTTACTATGCAAAGGCAACAAGTGACAACTTAATAGAATTGTTTGTATAATATTTAAGATTAATTTTTAATAATAACTAATCAATTTTTAAAATAATAGTAATTTTTTTTTTTTCGGTAGAGTCATGTTTATTATTCTGAGCTCTGTTTTACATATAGTTTTGCAAAACAACCAAGTGTAAGTGACAAAAAAATTGCCCTCCAAATGCTGCAGTGGTGAACACCCTTACAGACAAATCACACAATGCCAATGAAACCAAGATGGTTTGCGGCACTGGAGATGACATGGCAGGTCTCAGCGAGCAGTCCCCAGTTTCTGCAGCAGAAGGGTCATGGGCTAAAACATC
>PVIH01013083.1:0-60187 GCA_004025045.1 Sigmodon hispidus
AATATATTAAAAAAAAAAAAAAAAAAAAAAAAAAAAAAAAAAAAAAAAAAAAAAAAAAAAAATTTACAAGGGGTAAGGAATAAATGACAATAAATGACTCTATAAACAGGACTTAGAATTTAGTCCCTAACTAAAAGGACACATGCAGAATGACAAACGTAACAGTATAGTGACTAAGACAAGACAGTATGTGTTCTCACCAAAAGTTGAAATAATAAGACCTATGTTTGTGGAAAAAAATTATGGAGTAAAACAGGATTAAGTATTTTCTTTCATGTTATGCTTTGGTAGTAATACATTAATGGATGTATTAATAAGATAGATTTTAAATAATCTTAGTTCTAAATTTGTAACTTAGCTACCAGTATTAGAATTTATCCTTTTATGATAGAAACTTTTATCTATGCATTCATTTGTTGCGTACTTCTAACAAGTCAGGAAATGTTCATTATAGCAAGTGTAGAGACAGAACTAAACTTTAGATTTAAACCACTCAAGCCTCTCAGTTAAGGGGAGGGACCAGCAAATAACCACACAGCTATAGAGGCACAAGGTACCTTAGGATCTCAGAGAGAGGCACATGGCCAGGATGGAAAAGTTCAGAAAGGTTTATTAGAACAGATGAACCCTACTGAGTAGATGATGTAGCAATAAAGTTGTTGGTACAGAAAGTACAAAAAGTCTAAGATATGCATGTTTTCAGAGGAAAGAGAAAGAGTAGTTAGTCAGGGTTTCTTTTGCTTTGTTAAATACCATGACCAAAAGCAACTCATGGAGGAAAGGATTTACATATTCCAGTTCAAATTCTATTGAAGGAAGCCAAGAAAGGGACTCAGGGTAGGAGCCGAAACAAAAGCCATGAAGAAATGCTTCATACTAGCTTACTTCATACTTATTCCCCATGACTTGTTCAGTCTGTTCTTATAGCACTCAGCACCACCAGCCCAAGAGTCGTGAGCTGATCCCTCCCCACATCAATCATTATTTAAGAAAATATCCTATACCCTTGCCTACAGGCCAATTTTATGGAGGAATTTTCTCAGATAACATTCCACATTTCCAGATACGTCTACACTTGTATCAAGTGGACAAAACCCAAACATCACAGTATCCAGTGGTGAGATGAAGACACAAGACTGAGAACTCTGAGGGCAGGGGTTTAAAACATGTGCCATAAGAAGGACAAAGGCAATAGGTTCCTCCTAAGGGAGAAGGCAAAATCCAGAACATAAGCACAAAGGTTGGTCTTAGATAAGTATTGAGATCTGGGGGACAAAGTTGTCAACAAGGACACCATGTAACCAATGAAATTCACAGGCAAGCTGTTTACTTACTGTACTGTTTAGGCAGAGGCACGGAGGATGTCAGAAGTAGCCCTCATTCCCATTGCTCTTGTTCTTGAAGAACAACATGAGCTGAGAGTAGGTGGGTCTGCAAGGTAGTACATGATGGATGGATCTTTTAATTATGAGAAGTCATGAGACAAAATTTCTGTCTTTTATAAGTCAGGAGATGATTGTCAGAAGGAGTGAGGATCCAGACATAGAAATATACTTATCTAGAGTAAAGATGAATACTCTTGTGGAAGCTGGAAAAGAAACCTCTAGCACAGATACCTGAGCCAAGGAGTATAGCTGCGTCCCTCAGCATGACTTCCCAGTGGAGTGTGACTGGGTCCCTGCCTGTAGCTCCCTCCAGAAAACTGTAATGTCCTAGATGCACACCAACATCAGCAGGGAGAGCAGTGCGCTTGTGCTGCATTCTGAAGAAGAAAGAGCACATAAGTCTTTCAGCTCTGCTTCCTGTGATTGGGAGCTATAAGCAAGGATTAGAGCTATCTCAGAAGGTCCACCTTCTTCTCCTTTAGCTCCTCATGAGTGCATGTACATCTTTCACTCCACACCAGTGGAACTAATACATTCCTATGTCCCTCTAATCTAGTTTAGAACACTGTTGAAGGCCATTGTGTCATATATTTTTTCTGGGCACAGGCAATTCTACAGAGAAAACAAAGGGAGAAAGTCAGTCCTGTTCTTATTTTAATTTTAACTTGTATCTTTTGTCATTTCCTCTCATTTAACTTCAATGTTTATATTTCTTACCCAAAAGCTTTTTGAATGAGATATATGATGAGTACAGCAGTTAGAAGGATAATATCACCAGCCTGGCCATCTGAAGTGGCACCTTGTAACCAATGCATTAATATTTCTGTAGTACATTTAAATAAACAAGTAAAGACAATAAGTCTTATGTCAGGTAAGATTTTGCTACTAAATGAACTTCTTTTTAATAACATGCTTTGAGGATATTCCACAGTATTTAGACTTAGGGGATGTGATTGGCCTGTGTACTCATATGCTAATTGCTACATCAGAAACTGACCTTCTAGTTTTACCTTCTGGTGAATCATATTTTTAGCTGTGTGATGCTGGGCAAATTATTCTCTGAAGCTTTTTTTCATAACCAAAATATAATTAAAAGTTTTATTTTTCTCCATTATACATATTGAAAAATTACACAAAAACACACCTATGCTTAGACAGAATTTTTAAGAGGTTCTAATACAGCTTACATGGTGTGTTTGAGATTGGTGCCATTGTGAGTGTATTGAAGGTGAGGCTGATTCTAAACCTTTCCTTGACATGCTCGTTTAGCTTAGCTCTATTTTCCAGTCATACAATAGCATTATATGTTCAGGTGTTCAGTGACTCCACCATTCCTATTACTCTACTATCCCAATGAAAGCAAGTCAAACTCTTTATCCCTTCTCAGTCCCTGATCTAATGGCAATGCTGACATCCCGAACTGAGATACCAAGAAGACAGAGGGGTATATCTCTGCACATGAGCATGATCAGAAGTCCCTTAAAACAAAATGGAATTTTACAAGAAACATTCAAAATACTGCAATTACAGAAAGAAGACATAATAATTCGCACTCAAATAAATATCAGACCACTGGTAGTTATTGGCTGATGATAAAACATCAGAAAAGATGATTAAAAACACATTGCATTCTTGCTGTTCGCTCTCTCTCTCCCTCCCTCCCCCCTCTCTCACTCTCTCTCTCTCTCCCCATTCCTCCCTCCCTTCCTGTCCTATATGTATGTGTATATAGGTATGCATTCATATTGTATGGGTGTAGTGCACACATGTAAACAGTCATGTGGAGGCAAAATGACAAGTTTGGGTATCATTCCACAGAGACTATCCAACTTGATTTTTTACAAAACTAGAACTAATTAAATTAACTAGGTCAGTCAGCCCCAGGGAGCCAGTCTCTCCACCTCTGATCTCAAGTGCTAGAATTACAAGCACATCCCACATCCCACAATCCCTTTTATTTTTGTGAAGTGGGCAAGTGTATGTACAAACATTTATGTATTTGGTATGTGCACATGTGTATAATGGCACAGTTGCCCATATGTACAAATTTGAATGCCAGATGTCTTCCTCTAACACTGCATTTTATTGAGATAGGGTCTCCCACTGAAGCTAGAATTTGAAGTTATGGCTACCTTGGCTGGCCAGCTACTCTGTGATAAGGGTCTCTGCTACTGTCCCAGCTGTGGGGTTAGAGAAGTATTACTGCACCTGATGTTTATATGAGTCCTGGGAGTTTAATGTACAGCAAGTATTTCACATTTTGAGCTCACTTCCCACCCTTTGGCTTTCACCTACAAGAGCTCTAGGTATCAAACTCAAGTCCTTGGCTTTCATGGCAAGTACTTTACTGGCTGAGCTATATTTCCAACTTCCTCTACCCTCATTCTCCTTATCTAGCGGTTACGTACTTGGAGTAAGTTAGGTTTTTAATAGTATTAACCAAAGCATAGTACAAATTTTAAATGCTCTTAAGAGAAAAACTCCACAATGGATATTGGAGAGACATCCTGGTAAGTAAAGTGCTTTCCACAGAAGTATAAGGATTTATGTTTAGAGTACACAAACCAATGTAAAACTCAATGGGCATTTTGTGTCTGTATTGCCAGTACCAAGGAAGGAAAGACAGATGGGTCCCTGGAGCTCACTGATCATTCAGTCTATATATGACAGTGAGCTCCAGGTCCAGCGAAAGATACCTCAAAGTGTAACATAGAAGGTGATTGAGAAAGAAACACAATGTTGACCTCTGTCTTACACATATATGTATGTACACAAACACATACTCATATAGCATCACACATGAACACACACCCACATACAAAAGAAAAAAATAAAGGTTATGATATATACTCCATTGGAAATTAGAAAATAAAACTGTACATTTTGACTTGATGTGAGTCCTGGCCATCCTATAAGGTAGCTACCAGCAATACTTATATGTCCATGGAAGGGTGCAAGAAATAAACTATGGAAGATTTTATAGTTGGAGATAGCACTCACCATACAGAAAGAAGCAGTCAAATAGACTCAGAAAGTGAGTGCCATGGCAGGGACCCTTAGATGAAGCACCAAAGATACACTGAAGCTATAAAGATCCTACAGGGAAATGAAACCATGTAACTAACACATAATAAAAAGAAATGAATCATGTTTTCCAATGCTTTTTTGAGAAAGGTAGATAAACATCATTGTTCTATGGTTTTAGCTTAGTTTTTCCTTATACTTACTATATAAAGGAACTGCCTACATGTTATTAAATTGGATACACTAAACATTTACTACATGCACTTAATCTTTATCCATTCTAACTCCCCACTAACACTACAACAGTCATTTTTTATGCAGGCATACAAGTGTGGTGGGAATATTCTCTGTATGCTGTAAATAAAGTAACTGATTTGGCCTATGTAGAACACCGTAGAAGTGGGTGGAGGATCAGAGGAAGAGACAAGCAGAAGGAGGGTGGGATTAGCCAGTCTCGATCTGACCCCCAAAGGAGGAACATGTAGAAGTACGGGCTGAGGCACGGGCTGAGCCACGTAGCAGAAAGATTAATGGAAATGAGTTGATTTAAGATGAAAGAGCTAGCTAATAATGTGCTTAAGATATGGGCCAAACAGTATAAAGTGTATAAGTGTCTGATTCATTTCTTTGGGGGACAAAAGCCACCACGCAGACCAGGTTCCAAATCTATGCTGCGGGCCAGGTCACAAACCCCCGGGCCCAAAGGTGCCCAGGAAACATTCTACAACATGCAAGTGTAAATAATTTTTATTCATAAAATATACCCGAAAGCATAAAGAACTTAAATATTAATATTTGTTATTTCATACTTTCTTAATTTGCAAAGCTTAAATGCTAATTTCTTGCTCTATTAAGTTTCCAGTTATAAAATTATGTTCAAAAGAATTATTATTCTATAAAAACAATAAATGCTATGATTCTCTTAATTACAAATTAATTTTTTTCCTTTCAACTATTAAAGTGACTAATTATCATTTTATTTGTCTTTAAAGAATTACAGAATGTTTTCAAAAAACAACTTGCCCGTTTTTGCTTTATTTGCCATATCTAGTGAAGAATATGAGTCCATTTCTCATAAATTCAAGGTTAATTTTACCTTTAGAAATATTAGTTCAATTAATACTAATGGTGTACTTGTTGATTTTTTTAATTCCCTCTTTTGCTTTTTATTGTTTTTTAATTTGTTGTGAAATATCTCAAAAATGCAAAAAAAAATATGAGCAATACTAAAAGAATTTCATGACTGTTGACTCAAACCTATAATGGCAGCTACTTAGGAGCTGAGTCATGAGGGTCATAAATTCTATGCTTGCCTCAGCTAGAGGGTGAGAATAAAGCAACCTGAGCAACTTAATAAAAGCTAGTCTTGAAACAAAAGTTAAAATAAAACTGAAAATAGAGCTCAGTGTAAAATGCTTGCATAGCACACACAAAGTATAGATACCCAAGTACTGAAAAGAAACAACATAATCTAATTGAGACTAAGTTATATAGCTCAAGTATTAGACTCTATGTTCAATCCCAAGTACAATTACAACAAAATTTTAAGTTGAAATGCATCTGTAACTGTGCAAAGTTTAATATGCACAAATTGACGTAGATATGATGTCCTTAGGTGCCTCTATCTGATCACCCTCCTCTCACTCAAAGAAATAAATTCTGACGTCAACATAAATTAGGTTGAACTCAAGATATGAGCCTAGGTAACACCCTGCCTTCAATCTCTGACCATGAGCAAAGAATGATGCCTGTCCTGCCCTTCAGACTACAGAAACCAGGAGCCAATGGCTAGATGCTATGTGAAGCTGCTAACTGGCCCAATTGTCCCCGTAGTAGAAAATTGATACAACTGGCTATTTATTTCTAAGTTCTGTGAATCCAAGTGGTGCTGGTCCAAACAAACATCCTCACACATCAATTTGTGTACACACAACAAAAATTTTTAAATAGGAATAGATTTTCTGGGTCTTAGAATAAATGTATCTTCAACTCTCGCTGATTCTGAATGACTAAGGTTCCAAAGTAGATATAGTGCTTATCTGTCAGTAGTGAATGAGCTAATTCTGAATTTCAAACCCCATTACATTAGGTTTAGTCAGAAAAGATTACATCTGTTGATGCTTCTTCATCTTACCATGAACACTAATCTCTTCACTTTGTTTCATTTCAATGTGCTACTATGCTAAGACTGTTCTGTCCATGGTGCCCTGCCTATGAGGCACAAAGGCTGTCCTTGTCTGGTGAGGTACATGGTGTTCTTATCCATCAAGACACACAAGCTGTTTGCTCCTCTTCTTTTCCTGTTCTTCATCCAGTCAGTCTACACCATGAGAGGAACCCAGCAAACATCCTGCTTCATCAGCTCTGTAGGGTCTGTGGTGTATTCATTCCTTGTGCCTGACATGATACTCCAACAAAAGTCTACAATCATCATGAATTCTCCGGAGTGGGGAATTCAATCAATATTTTTTTAATTTTTGATACCTGAACTTTCCATTATTTTCTTAGGATCATAACTAAGCTTTTAAAATAACATTTGTCACATCCTAACTAAAGTTTTCTGGGATTTTAAAATATATAGTTTAGTAATTTCATACATGAATGTGATATTATGCTTAGATCATGTCCACACACCCACTCTTCTTCATTTTATCTCCTTCAGTCACCATCCATCCCCCTTCTACCTACATTGACTCTTCTCTGGAAGGGGTAATAGCAATTGAGTCTTGTGATTTTTTTTTAATTTCTTTCATATTCTTGTGATCAGAAAACAAAGGCACCCTAATAAATTTTAGATAGAATTAAAGTCATCCCATTAACTATTTTTCTGAAAAATAAATGATGTATTCTTAGGGGCATAACAATATTGTCTCAATATTTGGGCTCATATTTTTTTATTACTGTGTCCTCTTTGAGCTTGATATCCTCATGTCTCCACTCTCTAGCTTCTGAATCACTGAGGGTCTGTTATTTTTCATTAAATATGTTACACAAGCATTCGTAATGAGGTCTAAGTCAATCATATGTCTGTTTGTTATCTTTCGTACTTTTATTATTTTTCATTAATTAATTGAGGTTAGAGGAGTGTGGACATAGACACATTCATTAGCTCCTTTTGTCTAGTATAGTAAAAGCTTTAAGGAAGAATTATAATAGCTTATACCCTAAGAGAAAGCAATTAGACTAAAAGGTGCAATATCTTACAATACAGGTACTCACTTATAAGTAATATTGAACATGTCCTGGTGGATATTTGAAAATTCTAAGACTGTATTACTTTCTTTCCTCCCATTCCTCTAAATATAATCTTATTTTTTGTTGTAAATGATTCTGGCCTGGACGTTCTAGGCCTGGACCAAAGGTTAAGTCTCACTCTCAGCCCTGCCTTGTCTCAAATAATCATACACAGGCTTATATTACTTTTATCCTGATTGACCTAGGTCCAGGCATATAACTTACTAACTCCTTCATCTGAATTCAATCCATCTTATTCAGCCTCAGGGCTCAGTACCTTTTCTCAGAGCAGAATTTCAACTTCTTTCCTCTGTGTCTACTGCCTTCTCCTTGTCCTGTCTCTGGCAGCTCTCTGGCATCTGTCTGGCTTGTATCTCTGGTCTGAGATGTTCCTGAGTTTTTTTAGCCTTATAGCCCCACCCACACTTCCTGTTTGCCTTTGGCCAATCAGCTTTTATTAAACCCGTAGGCAGGACAAATATTTCCATTACCATCATAATCCCACTACAATTAATTTTTTCTTTTTGTTTTTTGTGTTTTGTTTTCTTTATACACACACACACACATATATATATATATGTATTATTTGGTGATTTTACATAATGCACCCCATCAAATTCAGTTATCAGCCCCCTCAGATTCATACCCATGCTTATGATCTCCTCACTTACAAAAAAACTCCCATTCATGCTGCTCATTTACTTACTGGAGCATAATTAGTCTCCCTGTGGCCAGACCATTACAGAAAACAAGTCTTTCTTCACTCACACCCCTACCAGAGGCTGTTAATGCAGAAGGGAGGCACTGTGTCATTTAGCTATGTTCTGGCCTTGAGCTGTTGTATACAATGACATCTTTTTTTTTAAGTCCACTAATGAGTGAGTTCATCCCCTGCTTCTCTTTTTGGGTTTGCGATACCTTGCTCAGAAGGATAGTCTCTAATCCACCCATTTACCTGCAAATTTTAGGATATCATTTTTTCTTACTGCTGAGTAGTACTCCATTGTATAGATGTACCACAGTTTGTTAATCCATTCTTTAGTTGAGTGCCATCTAGGTTGTTTCCAGGTTCTTGCTATTACAAATAATGCTGCTATGAACATAGTTGAGCTAATGCCATTGGAGTGTGACTGTGCATCTTTAGGGTATATGCCCAGAAGTGGTATTACTGGGTCCTTGGGGAGATTGATTCTCAGTTTTGAGAAACCACCATACTGCATTTCAGAGTGGCTGTCACAAGTTATAAGGTGGTATCTCAAAGTTGTTTTGATTTGCATTTTTTTGATGGCTAAAGATGCTGAGCACTTTTGAAAGTGCCTTTCAGCCATTTGTAATTCTTCTGCTGAGAAATCCCCTTTTTAGTTCTGAACCCCATTTTTTAATTGGGTTATTAAGGGTTTGGGCCCCTAGTTTCTTGAGCTCTCTATATATTTTAGAGATCAATCCTCTGTTGCTTGTAGGGTTGGTAAAAATCTTTTCCCATTGTGTAGGCTGTCATTTTGTCTTATTGACTATGTCCTTGGCCTTACAAAACCTTCTCAGTTTCGGGAAGTCCCACTTATTGATTGTTGTTCCTAGTGTCTGTGCTACTGGTGTTATATTTAGGAAGTAGTTACCTGTGCCAATTTGTTGGAGGGTATTTCCCACTTTCTATTAAGTTCAGAGTGGCTATGTTTATGTTGAGGTCTTTGATCCACTTGGATTTGAGTTTTGTGCAAGGTAGATAGGTTTGGATCTGTTTGTGTTTTTCTACACACTACCATCCAGCTATGCCAACACCATTTGTTGAAGATACTATCTTTCTTCCGTTTTAATAGGAAGAAGAGATTGCCTTTAGAAAAAAGTAGGTATGTAAAGCTTCTGCAGTAAATAACATTTCCTTGGATGCATTTTAACGATTTGAGATGGGCCTGAAATGGAGATAGACAAGAAAAAATTGGATGAGTAAATCAAAAACTTAAAACTTGAAGGCATGAGAAGACCAACTGAGAAGGCTGACTAGTAGGTTGGAACACCCCTTGAAGGTTTAGAGAGCCACCAAAGATCACTGTAGGTCATATTATTTCTGGGGTGTGTATTCATTCTATAAAGTTTATTTTTATTGACCACAGACAAAATTTTATGACCAGCTGAAGAATCACAGGCATCTTTGGAGGTAATTTTATTTTATTCTTTCTGTGAGACCATAATTGTGTCAAATGCTCCATAGGCCCATAAAGTAAGTCCCATCTGAAGCTTGAGACCATATTACTACTCACGCCTGACCGTGACTTGTCAACAGAAAGTGGCAACTTGGCTCAAAATTTAAAGTAATGAAATGACAAACTTAATGCAATTCTTCCTACCACACAATCCTTAAAAAAAATTTATTTCTTTTCCAATATAACTTTAGACATTTTGTTGGTGCTGTTTGACTCCTGTTGAATTTATTTTTGTGATGATTTATCACTAACTCTACAGTGATAATATCCTGTGAGCATACTTTTAACAGTAACTTTTAATGCTTTCTGACTCACAGGGAGTTGGTGATCTCTGCGTGTTGTGTATTAGCATTGATGATCATTTTGGAAACTATTGTAGGAATTATTACTTCCCTTCCTGACATATTCATACTCATGTCCTAACATTTTTTATTTTTCTTTTGTTTGGTAAATTTTATTTGCTGTTCCCCAGCAGTTATTTACCAGCACACTACAATCACATTAGTCAATGATAGTCTTCTTATTCACCCAATCTTAAAAACAAATGTGAGCTATTAGTATGAATTCCTAATATCTCATTAATTTGGGGTGACTTCTTTAAGCATATTCCTCATGATACCTGAAGGAATATGTTATTAAATACATTGTTCAGTCTTACATGCAAAAACATTTGTGATCTTTGTTATCTCTTATGTTTGCCCACAGTTACAATAAAATAAAGTGATAATACATGATTGAGAATGCTAAAGGGAAAAGATAATTACAAACTGGTTAGCACTATGTCTCCAAATATTAGCCAGTAGTGTCACTCATAAACAACAGGGAGAACATTAGTAGCACCACACCCTAAATTCTAAGCAATAGGCATATGATCTAGCTAGCTCATAACAGTTCCTCTGTAACTAAGACTGAGCAGTGGTTACTTGGTTTATATATAGTGCATTTGTGGGCATTAGCTGTGACCTAGTGTGCTTTCCTCATCTGTAGCTGAACCTAACCTGGCTTGCAGTGCCTTAGATTTTATTTTTTGTGTTCCATGTATTTTAGAGAAAAGAGACACAGAGAACAGTTATTTTCATTATTTAATATGCTTGCATAAGAACAAACTAATTATAACTATTGTTAAATTTGAAGCTGTGTTTATCAGTTTCTCCCTTTAAGATAGCCTCAATGCTGTATCTTTTTTAAGAAATTTCAATACAAATGTGTCTTTTATATATATATAAAAGAATGGCAGTTGCCATGAAGGGTGGCTATGCAATCGAATTCTGCATTATATGAAACGTCACTGGAAGTATTATGTAATTCTCTTTGATTTCCAGGAATCTTCCTTAATTTTAAGGTGGCTTGAAAAAAAAATTCTTTCCACTGGGGGAAAAAAACTTTAAAAGTAGTCTCAAATTACACTTTAAAATATTAATCTTAATTGGTCATTTGAAAATTAAAATATACAGAGATAAATAGTTGATAAAAAGTAGATAGATAGATAGATAGATAGATAGATAAAAAGATAGGTGATAGATATCAGAAAAATAAGACCACTTGCCAAGTCACTGCCAGAATCTTAAAGAGCCCATCAATACCAAATTCACATACAGATCTAAAGAGAGGACCTTTTAAAAACTGATATATAAATTCATTCATTTCTCCTATGCACTTCTTGTGTGGAATACCTGAATTCATAATGAGCCATAATGCTAATCTTTCTAGAGCCTGCAGATGGCTTTCTCTATAGCTTCTGTGTCAATAAATAGTAAAACCCCAATTTCCAGGAAACTCAGCAGGATAGGTTATATGTACATGTGTGTATACAGCTGAGTATCCCTATGGCTGATCATATATGTGTGTGAGGGTAGGAATTCCCAGGGAAATAGAGACTTACAGGACCCATTTTATATTCTCATTTAACACAATAAAAAGAAGAAAAACACAGTGTGTAGGGGCTTAGCCATAGAATGAACATGTCCAGTTTAGACCCAGGCCTGTAGTGTGACTGCTTGGGCTTTATTATTCATTAATATTCGTTTTGTTTTGTTTTTAGGGTTTTCTTGTTGCTTTAGTTTTCTACATGTCATCAACTCAGAATCATTGGGATAAAAAGGCAATAGGCAAAGCCTTCAATCCTATTTCATTCTAAAAGAAATGTACTTGATAGTTTTTGTAAGAAAGCTCTAGAAATTTGGCAACAAATTAAAGAGACTGATATTTGGCACAAAATGCCCCCAAGATCAAGTTCTCAGCACAAAGGGGATTTATTTCCCCCAGATGGACTAACAACAGAGAATAAGAGACAAAGCCAGGAAATAGAGGGTAAGGGAAAAGAATATCCAGGACAAATAGCCAGCCTGGATAGAGAGGAGACTGACATGACCCTCAAGCAAATGACAGTTTGTAAAGGCAAAAGGAGAAGCCCCACGTTAGAATGAGATGCTTAATTTTAATTGGTCATGTTAATTAGGACAGCCAAATGGGAGTTTGCTGGACTTTAGTACTTTGATAGCTTGGACTTTGGTAGTCAGCCTCAGGAGGAAGAACTAGACAAATAATAGAATAGACCTTGGCTAGCTTTAGGAATATAATCAAACAATTTTTATCAAGACAGAGAAAATTGGAAGAAAGGCAAGCACACAAGAACATTTGCCATGCTTGGGCTAGATAGAGTTCCTTCACAAAGTGTGTTATTAAAATGAAACACCAAAAAAAAATTTGCTAACAAATTAGACAAATACCAGATTATTCATCTCTTGGAATTGACCAAATCATTTCAAGTTGAGTACAATGAAGAAGAAAGTCAACAGGGGAATTATGAAAATGAAGGCTAGGGTTACCATCTCTGAGAGAAAGGGAAATATATTTTGTGTCTTATACTACTAGATAACATGTATATCTGTTAGTGGCTGCCAATTCTATAATAAAGGAAATATTCATTATATCTTTCCTCATTCAAAACAGAATGCAAGTATATAACAAGGATTACAGTTGAGCCAAATAAGTTTGTACAAACTCAAAATAGTTAATTAAGGGAAAATTTAAAAATATTCAAGGGCAATATAGATGTCTCAGTGGTGAAAAGCACATACTTCTGTTGCAGAGGACCTGAGTTCACTTTAGCACCCACACTGGGCAGATTACAACCATGTATACCTCCACCTTCTTGGAGATTCAATATATTAGGACTTTGTGAGCATGTTCACTCATGATTACATACTGCACACTTACACAGAATTAAAAATAATAAAATTAACAATTAAAAATAGATTAAAAATAAAAAACAAGATTCAAATCTACTATAAAAGCTCACCATGAGGACATCCTCGTTTTCTGCAATTCAAACTCAGATGGAGTATTCTCCAGAAAATGTATTCTTAGGTAAAGATGACCACACATGTTCAACAATAGCTAGAGAAGTAAAACATTCTTTATGAATCTACAAGGACGTTCTACCAATAGTAACAGCTACTTTGTATGAACCCATTATGTATGTGAGGCCCAATAATAAGAACTTTTTGAAGAAATATAGAGAATGAGGTATGTATTTGGGATATACATAAACTACATCTATAAAATGTAATCCACAAAACTATCAGAAGGAGTACATGTATGGGTATGGTGCATACACACTTGTTATTTTAGTGCTTGAGAGTTTGAGACATAAGAATGGAGAGTTGCAGGCTAGTCTGGGCTGCACAGCAAGATTCTCTTATTAAAAAATAATTTTAAGAATAAAGAATAGTAGTAAGGGACATCACCAATGAGAGATTACTACAAGGAAAGAAAAGTATATACCTACAGTAGATAAAGAACATACTTTAGAGGCTTGAGATGACTCAGTAAGAGCTCTTGCTATACAAGCATGAGGACTTCGCACTTAACTTAAACGCTGGACATAGTCATAAGCACCTATGACTCCATTGCTGGTGGGGGGCAGACACAAGAAAATAAACTGATGCCTGCTGGCCACTGGCCTGACTAAAAAACATGAAGATCCAGGTTCAATGAGAGGTCTGGCCTCAAGGGGAAAAGGCAGAGAATAATTAAAAAAAAAAAAAAAAAAATCCAATGTCCTCCTCTGGTCTCTACAACAAATTGGCCTGCACAATTACATAAATAGGCACACACACACACACACACACACACACACACACAAATGTAGGTGAGGGACAGTAGGCCCATATCAACGATGCAAGTGCCTGAGTCAGAAGGCTCTCAAGTTAAGGTGTGCCTGGGCTGCAAAGTGAATTCAATGAAAGCCTGGGCATCTTAGTGAAATGCTTTCTGAAATGTCTGAAAGAATAAGTAAAAAAGAGAGTTAGGGTGTGACACAATAGTAGAATGTTTGCCACTATATTACAGGCCCTGGATTCAATCCCCAGGGCTACAAAAAAATGACAGAAGGTATCAGAATGAATGATTCAAAGACAAGTTAGATTATTTATTATTGAATAACCTATATTGGAGCTGCAAGAACCCCTCATACTGTGTACCAGGATATCTTCCTAATAAATTAGAAAAAATATTTAGACTGTGCAAATACAGATACATATAAAACACTGAATTTCAAATGACCAAGGATTGTCTAGATCTAAAACAATATAATAAATTATATATAATAAATATATATTTAAATAAATTTGAATTTTAAAGCAAATCAAAATAACCATCATCAATATTTTTTAAACAAAGGACAATAGGCTCAAATTTAATATCTGTGCCAAAAAGAAAATGCTGAGAAGGATTGTTTGTTATTTTTGTTTTGAGTGAATAGTGATGAACACAGGTGCCAATCACTGAGGTCCAGGCTCAGTAAGAGACCCTTTCTCAAAAGAATGAACTGGAGAAACAATAAAAGAGCTACACTTGATATAAGCTCCTGGTCTCCACATGCATGAACACACATGTGCACATTCAGCCCAGTGTACTAATACACACAAACACACACACGCTCACACACAGTCCTGAACACAACCACACACATGAATATACACACACAAACACAAAATACTTTTTCCTATATTATCAACTACTTTAAAAAGTTGAAGAAACTTTTGATGTCTATCTATATGAAAATGTTTAAGTTTTAGATCAGTATTTTTAGTTATCTACTTGTTTTATATAGTAATTGAGGGGAATCATAAATATTATAAATTGTGTTAATAAAGTACTATTCTAAACAAATAGGAAATCACTGTTTTTCATCTGATCAAAAAATTACATAAGCAATGTAGAACTGGAGAGTCTTTTTCAAACCTCACATGCAATACTTTCCAAAATTAATCACACTCTTGCTGGAAAAGAGCTAGTGAACAGATCAAATAACAATCCCTGTTCATGTTGACAGAACTAATACAGACAGGAGAACCTCATCTCTAAAAACAGTCTAATATACAGAAATGTTGGCATTTCCCTGTATCAAAGCTTCTTTCTGTTTAAAGCTAAGCAGAAACAAAATTGCATTCCTGCACATATAAAAGAACACAATAAAATTTCATATGGAGTTGCTGAGTTCCTCACTCAAAGAAGCCTTTTTATGAAATTCTCAGTTTGTTTAACAATAAAACGTACACCTGTGTCTCAGATACACTCTGTGTTACTCAATTTAACTGCATCAGATGTAGACTCTCTATTTTCATCTGTAATCTCACAGCACATATTTGCCAATGAAACGCATCATTTACATTATGAAAATTTGATATGACTGACATTAGCAAAATTACTAATTAAGAGACAGAGCATAAATACTCCAATAAACTTGACAGTCTGTTCCGTGAAGAAAATTAATTCAGAACTGGCTTATTTGCATAAATCTCCAGGTCTCATTTTCACAGCTGTTTGTTCTGTCAGTTGGATGGCTGCATTTCAAAATGATTTTAACATAATCGGCGGGAAGTACACCTTTTAACTAAAAATACCATGCTCTAACAGAGAGATTGCTAGGGCAAAAAATAGAATTTCATTCAGCTGGTCTTAATATTGTTCCTTCAGGTGAGTGTCTCTAATGCAGAGATTTTAACACTTAAGTTTCAAATTACTAAAGTATTTTTATTAAAATGTTTTGCAACTTTAGATGTCTATAAAAATTTGAGTTATGTTTTTGAGAAAGATCACTAATAATTATAAATTATGTTAACAAATATGAAAATATAATGAAGATGGTTATATACCATTAGTTAGTTGAGACAAGGAATTCTACATATTTGCTCTCTGCTGTGCTAGACAAAGGTGATTTTGAAAGAAAAATATTTGATAACTGGCAAGATGTTCAATGGGTAAAAGTACTTGCTGTCTGCCTGACAGTTAAGTTAAATTCTGGGGTCCCACTAAGTGGAGAAAAACTGACTTTTGTATCCTCAAGTTCATAAGCTGTTCTCTACCCTGTACATGAGTACATGCTCGTGTACACGCCTGCACACACACACACACAAACACACACATACACACACACACATACACACACATAGTTTTTTTTTAAAGTTTAAATAATGCTTAGAATATGCATGAATATTATATATTTCCATAACCTAGATCATGAAAAGAAATCAGAAGTTTTAGATCTTATAATGTCTAAAAGAACACACAGAAGTGAACTACACAGCAAAGCCACTCTCTTTACATTTGGGACTGCGTTAATCACTGGAGCCCCATGCTTTTCATCTCTCAAGCAGCAGCAGGGGCAATCACACCTACCGACACTTTTTACAGAGTAATTGCAAAAATTATATTTAATGATGGACAGTTACTGTTCTGGAGATGCAGAGCCCCTCACAGATGCTATTACTGGTGCAGATTCTCTTTTCATGCATACCATTTACTCTTTGCTAATGAAGAAATCCTAGGAAATTATACAAACCCATTACCTTGTATATAATGTCATATAAAGTCACTCCATGTATGGCCAAGAAAATATGCCAAGGGCTACACCCACATATTTTTCATGGCTGGAAAATAAATGTATTTTATTTGTTACTTATTTATTTATTACTTTGGAAATGAGCTGAATTTTTTCTCTTACTCTTGAAATCATATTTAAGTGTAGACTCTGCTTGAAGTGACTTGCTGCTGGGAGCGACCTGACATTCTGATGTATGTTTTGTTTCTAATTATGTTCAAGCTCATTTTAACATTCTGGGTCAATTATGTGGGTCTAGATTCAAACTTTTTCTTAGTCATATATAATCTGACCAATAAGCATTTTTCCCTGTTCTCCTATTTATTCCATAAATGAAATGCCTTTCAATGAGTATATAGAAAGATTTATAAAATCAAAGTAAATATGAGTTCATCTGGGGAGAAAAAAGCAAAGAACTATTTAGTCCTTCTTGCCAGCATTAAAGGCAGTGACAGGATTAATTGAAACCACCTGTCTCAATTTTATTTTCTAATTCAGCAGGGATAAAATACAGAGTAATTGTTTTAAGAAGGCATTATTATTTGGAATATTTCACTTCTGTCCATATAAATGCTAAGAAATTGCAACAAATCTCTAATTGCTATAGATTTTTACATATAAAGAAAGCAATGAATGAATGACTCTGAGACATTATTCACAAGACAGTCACTCAGAAGAAAACCCTAGAACAGAGCTACAAAACTCAAGTTAAAATAAAACAGAAAGCTCAAAGTAAAGCACCTGCTTCACTGGGCTGCTTGCCTTGTGTCTGCCTTCCAGACCTGTGACTTACACTATTTATTCAACATATTCCTCAGTGGAGCCAACTGCACCAAAAGACAGTTCGTATTATCTGTTAGTTTTTAAGTGTTCACTGTAACCTCTCCGTGTAATTTTCATATGTAACATCCAGTCCAAAAATAGATGGAAGTGGGTATTATACAAAATTAAATTTTGCAAACGAATGCCATTTTCACCTTAATATGTCACAAAATAGTAAACATTTGTAGTTAAAAGACAACTTAGCATGAAATAAAATGCCACCATTATACATAATGTCAAACTTTCAAAACTGTGCACCTTGAAGTATTATTTCCTCAAAACTACAGTTTATTCTAAATTATTTCTGAGCTCTACAGAAGTGTAATCAAATTTTATGAACATAAAAATTAAATCACAATAATACATAGAAATACTGCCTGTTTAAACCAATGCAACAGACAGTTTTCCCTGCCTAGGGAATAATATTGAAATAGGTTTCTAAGTTAATATATAAAACATTATCCAGCTTGTGCTTTAATGTTCATAAAATATTCATAAATGCTTTCTTTTTCCTTTCAAAGCAATCATACAAAATGGCAATATGATTGCATATTTGGGGAAGCTGGCTTCCAGATGCTGAGGGTTTTACCTGAAAACATTAGGCCATTGGCAACTGAATTCCTTCCATGTTCATAAATGCCAAAAATTAACCTATGGCTTTCAGCCTTTTTTCCCTACAGACTCTCAGAGTATCCTGGTCTCCATTCTCAATCCTCCCTGTCTTTTGATTTCAGTCATCCCTCTATTTTTTTCTTGGAAGAACATCTTTGGAGAGTGAGGCCGATGAGAGCCTGTGTTTTTATGGTGTGATTTACTCCACTTTGCCTTGGGTGTCCAAGGGCAGCAGAATGGGTTATATACACCTTTGAGTTGGATTTTCTCCTGAGAGCTTGAAGGAAAAAGGAAAACGAGAGAGATGGTACCTGAAAAAGGAGAGCACACTTTAATAGACAGAATATGGAATTCTGCCTAACCAGAGAAGGAATTTGAAATAAAGAAAAAGTAGAGCCAAGAATGTAATACTTCAGTTTTAATTCAGATTTCAAATCCATAGTGTTATGTACACACATGCAGAAGTCAGTTCTGCTAGAGACGGGTCTCTCATCTTTCATTTTCTGTGAGATTTTTAAGTATGCTAAATACCATTTTAATGAGTTTTTCTAACTTCTTTATCTCTTCTAGCCCTTTGGTTTTTTCACTTATGATTTTACCAAGCAACATATTTTTTTTTTGAAAATCACAACATCATATAAGCCAAAATTTCTATAAACTAATGTCATTTTAAATATTGTTGGTTTTAGATAATCAAGTAAGTTTGAAACAAAAAGGTAATAAATAACAAAATACACCAGATGTTAGCAAAATATTAAAGGTTTATAAGCTCTTTGGGTTTCTCAGAAGATAAACTCTTCTGTAAATTACCACTATTTAGGAAGAAAGAAAGAAGCAACGAAATTGAGTAGGTGAATAATTAAGGCAATTATAACCAAAGGAGATGTCACTTGAGCACTCCGAGAATCCCGTCAAAGTGAGTCTATTTTAAGGCTGTCTGGTAGTAAGACACAGCAGGGAAGCTCTCAGTAAATGGTTGCCCTACTATAGAAGTTGTCAAGTAGATTTCATTTTGAAAGCAAATCTCTCATAAAGAATTCTTGAAACTGGCTAAGAATAAAGAAAATTGGTGCAATATCTATTGTAAATTGTAAGCTGGCCAAGAATAATGTAAGTTATATTCCTTTCTACAGTTAAAATTTTTTAATGTGCATATTTTAAGAGCCAAAGCCCTATATATGTATGCATACATGTGCTTTCATATAAGAAATAAACAATTCAGTGAATGGTAATTTATAAAAATAGATGTCAACATAAATGCTCATAATAGCATCATTATTCCTGATAGCCTCTAAATGTGGAGGCACCCTAAATATTCAAAATTGATAAATATACAAACAGTGATGTATATTTGCAATTTTAATAAACAAAAATAATAAATTAATGGGGTGCTCATGTGTACCACTATAAATGGACACTGCATTTGTGGCATGTTATGACATTTATGCACAATGTTCTAAGCAAACAAATCTTTAGTTAGGGAAGCAAATTAATGGCTGCTGAATGATGCAGTCAGGAGAAATAGGAAATTAATATTTATTTAACTTTTGCTTGAATAAGAATGTTCTTAGGTTAGATAATGATAGTTATTGTATAATGTTATAAATAAATGAAAAATTAAAAAGTACCTAATTATACACTTTACGAGGTAAGTTTTTTTTTCTACCTGGTACAAACCATAATCTGAGATATTTTCCCACATTACTTTCTTTAAATATGATATTTAAGTCAAGTTGATGGACACCTATGTTAAATTCTCTAAATATGCATTAGATCATCAAAGTTCAAATATTATTCATTATCTTTTTAAAGATGTTAATCACTTCCTTTCCAGGTTTTTTAGGCTGTTTATTTTACCATTAGATACTACACTTGCTTCATTTCTAAGAATATAAAAAAATATTTTGGGTCAGAAGTTGATCTTTTGAGCTTGATATAGAAGACAATAGTACAGCACCATTTATCACAAGTATGCACACACACACACACACACACACACACACACACACACACCAACTCTACCAGTATGGAAAGAGCCAGTGGTACCCAAATGGAACCAAGGCTGCTTCATTACCCAGCCTAGCCGTTTTCAATGTTTAAGTGTTGTTAGAAACAAGAAATAAAACTTCCTGTTAATTTTTTTTTATGGCTCTGCAGTGGTCTTAGTTTCACCTAAGTCTTCTAATCTCTGTTAGTAAACAGAAAATTTAGTAATAAAATGTAGGATTCCTTGAGGAAACTATTATTAGCTATTGTAATTAAATTGTTAAAGATTATTGAGGATAAATTTGAGCTGAGACCAACAATTAAGGAATATTTTGTAAAGTAGCCAGCCATATTAAATTTAGAATATTAGAAAATGAAAAGGAGAAAAAAGGCTTCCCTAAAGGCCAACGGTATAAATGATCTGAAGAATGGATGCTATTTTCTGAGACAGGAGTGTAGGAAGGGCAGCCATGAACAGAACTTAAAATATCAAAGGCTTGAGATTCCTGTTCGACATCCAAGTGAAGCTATAGAGTTGAGTCTAAAAGTGAGACTGAAAATATCAGTGTAGGAGGAGTCTGTTATAGATGATCTTTTGAGACACAAAAATGGAGTTGAACAAGATAGTGAGTATTAATAACAAGAAATAGAGCTGAGGTTCAGATAGGATCTCTATTGCATTACAGATAAGAGAATATAGAACCAACAAAAAGCCAGAGAAGGGATGGCCTGGACTTTGTGACCCTGTCTAATGGTGTTATGGATAAGTCAGTGACTGTTGGACTTCCTTCTTTGGATAAGTCAGTGACTGTTGGACTTCCTTCTTTGGATAAGTCAGTGACTGTTGGACTTCCTTCTTTGGATAAGTCAGTGACTGTTGGACTTCCTTCTTTGGATAAGTCAGTGACTGTTGGACTTCCTTCTTTGGATAAGTCAGTGACTGTTGGACTTCCTTCTTTGCTTTCAGGTGAGTTCTCACCTGTTTCATTACTTTGCAAGCAACTACTCTTCATCCTCTGTTCTCTGACTTTTGCTCTTGGTTTGTTCCTGTGTACCAAAGGAATAAAATGTCTGTAAAAAAAAATCATAAAGCTAGTATTGTTAAGATATTTATTTTCAATCAAATTCTCATCCAGTTAAGTACAATCTCTTTATTTAATACATTTTCTTAACCTATATTTATTCAGAAAATTTGCTTCCTTGGGACATCATCACATCTCTAAGTGACTATGTAGTTTCCCTCTATTGAACCTCCATACTTTCACAGACAAATATAATTTCTTCATCCACCTCCATATTCTGAAAACAGTGTGATTTTTCTCTATAATTTCCATTTGCAATCCATTTAAGACATTTTTGTCGCTTCAGTTTTTCAGGAACGGTTAGAGCTCCATCTTTACAGTTCACTTCATATACAAACTGGACTAGTCCCCAGTGAACTGCCCTTTCCTGGCTCATGTAGCAGCATGTGGGCACCCAAAGTTTAAAATAATTGGCCTGTAAAGTCTTGTTTAATTTGAGATTTTGACTATGTGTACGAAATAAAGAGGTATAAAAGAGAGAAAAACCACAGATAGTGCCTGTCTAAAGCATCAGAAAATTACCAAACCAATTAGTAACTGGCTTTAAAAGTAGCAACAGAAGGTACATACAGAAGGTCTACAAGTTCGTAAGATTTTATTTGAGTAACAGTCAACATGGAGAAAGGATAGTAGTTAAGATACTGAATGATACTGGGAAAAACATCTAGGCTCATCTCATCTCCTAGACTTGTCTTCTGGAAAATGGTAAGAAGAAATTATTTGTCTAGTGGGTCAACCTGTTGAATACTAGTTGTCAGCAGCTGTAGAAGCATACTTCCTCATAAGGAGCTAATTTTCTATCATAATAAGCAAAAGTGCTGTGGTGATATATTTTATATATAATAAAATTAGTCTGGAATATCAGAGAGAGAAAACAGGCCACACTCAATTCTCACCCAGTCAGCTTCTCAGGATAAAAGCTATCTTCTAGAGTCCTCAGCCTGGCTCATTGCTTCTATAGAATACCACCCTGTCTGCCTTTGTCTCCTTAAATATCTTCTTCACCCGCTTGTTTCACTTCTGAGTTCAACTCTGCATCATAATTCTAGAGTTAATATCAGAGGTGTGAGCTAGTACTGCTTTGTAGTTAGGCCTTGAACTCACAGAAATACAGAAAGATCTGTCTCTGTAATTAGAATTAAAGGCATAGGTCACCACTCAGTCTTTCCCATGCTGAGATACCACTCTCTGACCCTCTTGGCTTGACTGTAGGCAGATCTGTTCTCTGATATTCCAAAGTGATTTTATTAAATATAAAATATATCACAAGGTGCTGCATCATGAGTATGAAAAATGAAACAAGGTATGAGGAAATAGGAGCCTCAGAACAGAGTGAGAAGAGATCTGTAACGGTGACCTTTTCCCTACACACAGAGAAACAAAGCCAAGGAAGTCCATTACCTGAGCTCTCAACTAGACTCATGGACCAAAAATGATGGCTGAAGATAGGTCAGAGAACTTGAAGAAGGAAGCTAGGGCTGATTGACTGTGGCTGCAATAAAGATTCCCTAGATGCTCCTGGATTGAAGAAGTTCCTACAGTCTGATGTTCCCAGCATCATTATCCACAGGGTCAGATACTAGTTTTTATCATACAAGCCCTTTCCTTCTACTTGGAGAACAAAGCAGAGAAAAGAAATTCAGATGACACATAGAAGCAAGGCTTTAAATCCATGAGTGAGACATTGGCAGCATTTTTTGATGTGATATTGGAGAGAATAAGAGATCAAAATAAGTAACTTGAAATGCAAATCATACCAACTACGAGACAGTTCTCAAAAGCAATTAGCCCAAATTAGAACAGGCAATGAGACAACTCCAGGAAACAGATCTGCAAGAGTAGGACTCAGAGAGCTCCAGGTAATTGGAAGTTCTAAAAAGAACAGTGATAGCATAGTAGAAATGGGATCTATTCCAAGTAGTGGATAAATTGTGGAGAATCTGGCAGTCATCTTATCTTAGTTATAAGAATGCACTTTTTCCATTGAAGCATATGGGTAATTTCAGCATAAATAGAACCAAACAATGACAGTTGAGTGATATAAATAAGTTGAGCCAGACTCAATTTAATTACTGTAAAGAAAGAAGCCCAATTTAATTCTGAACATTTATCTTTTTTATTGCATAAAAGGTAACTTACAGTTTAAACAATATTTGAGCTATGAAGGGGAAATGTAATCTAGCACATCACCCGCTCAATAGTAAATGAATAGGATCTTCCTAGTCAGTAGATTAATAATGATCTATTGTCTATCAGTTTATTAAAACCCAAAGACAAAAGACAAAGTATAAATATTATCAAACTTAAGAATGGGAATGTATGAATGAAAAAGAAAATGTGGAGAGGTAAAGGTAGTAACCAGACAGATGTTTTCAACTTGCATGAAGGGGTTGCCTTCTTCTGGATTGATAAAGCAAATAGAAGTTTTGGTACAAAATTGAGGAAAGGTCAAGGCAAATAGGGACTTGTCTTGTGTGAACTAAATGTTCTTTTTTCAAGATAGATCTCTGTGTGAAGTAAGAAATACTAGGTAGGGACTTAGATAACACCAAAAAAAGTGTGAACTTGATTTAAGAATGACAACTTGTGGGAAAAACAGGGGAATTATGTTATCCACACATGAAACTGTCACTTGGTTTTGTTAAGAAGCATGTTGTAATATTTCTTTGTTACTTACTTTTTAAATCCTATGACTTTATTATATTTATTAAAATAATATTAAAACAAACTAACTTAGAAATTAGCAGGAGGGAGCTGGAGAGATGGCTCAGAGGTTTAGAGCGCTGGCTGCTCTTCCAGAGGTCCTGAGTTCAATTCCCAGCAACCACATGGTGGCTTACAACCATCTACGATGAGATCTGGTACCCTCTTCTGTACACTGTATACATAATAAATAAATAAATATTTAAAAAAAGAAAGAAATTAGCAGGAATTACTCAAAATCTTTTTCAGAATTATATATGGAAAAATAATAAGTAGAAATAAATCTTTTCCTACACTAAAAATAATTTGAGTACATTTTCAAATTTTATTAAATAATCTAATGTTACCACAGTGAATAAATGTCAAGATATTTTAGGGAAATATATATAAATGAATTTTTTATATTAAAGGGTTATGAAAAGGGACTGACAATTGTAACTAGTTATTAAAATATACAATTATTAATCAACTTAGAAATGAAATAGAATGAAGGAAAAGAACAGAAAAGTAATAGAGCCATGACTATATGAGTAGGCAAAGTATGATAAAAGATATTCAATGTAGTGAAGAAAAGATAGGTTTAGTCATTTACATTGTTCCCAATCAACTGATTACCTATTGTAAAGAAAAATGAAAATTAATCACTGTCATGATACATATTTCATAATAAAAATAAAATTTAAACTGGTCCAAAGCTGTTTCAGATTTTATACATTCAATATAATAAACTGTAAACTATTTCATGAAGCCTTTAGTAAATATATACCTAATGTTGTAGGGAACAAAGAAAGGAATTAGTTATGGCATACAGAAATTTTAAAGTTGCATTACCATGGAAGCTTTGTCATATTTTTCATGCACATTAGGCAGGTGTTCTTCCACCATGCTGCCTTCAGAGTTTTCTGTTATATTTCTCCATACACCATGCTTTTATTCTCTGCTTTCTCATGTTCATTTTCTTCCCTTTTGTCTATACACATTTTAGGAGTCAGCACCATATCTTACTAATCTCAGTCCCAATGCATCAAACCTTCATGAGTCACTAATGATCTTTGATGGAACACATAAGCTGCAGGCTTTTCCAGGTGCCTGGGTCTTAACCACAAAATGTCAGTGAGTATATTTGACTCTCAGTCTCAAACTGTCATAGAACTGCAATGTTTGGGTTCAAACTCAAGAAAACTAACAGACCCTTCACACCAAACACAAATTAATTTCAGGTTATAATAGAAGCATTTAGTGGTGCTACCATTTCCCTCAGTTTATAAGCAACAATGTACACACAAATTCCACTTTAACTAAAAGTTTTGCTCTCAGATATAATATATGTGCTCCCAGATGAGCTGTATAGAAATCAAAGTTTTTTGTTTTGTTTTGTTTTTGAAGACTCTAAATAAAATAGCAGATAACCTCAGTCTCTTGCCTTCACTGTTTGCTTCACAGCAGCAGGTCAGAATCCCCCAGTCCCATGTTCCTGGGTATATGCTGTACATATAAATTCTAGATATTGGCATAAGTTATTGTAGTAAGCATATAGGTTGGTTTGTGATGAAGACATTTGAAAAGAACACCTAGATTTTTTTCTCAAAATTCTAAGAATAGTTTTTGTTATGCTTAATTACAAGGTTTTTGTTCTTCTTGTTACTTTGGGAGACTGGAAGCTACAGCCAATATAATTCATGTTGCTTTAGTGTGGCACCTTTTGCTGTTGGATCTAAAATGTATGTAAGTTTTCTCACTGGTGGCAACTTTGTGAGGAAAATACAGCAATCTGATATTTTCATGTGAATCATCTTTGGAATGCATACTGCTTGTATGTAATAAGTATTCAACAGAGAAAAAGATGGGGGAAAGTGGGAAAAATAATTGCCCTCAGCAATAAGGCTGACACATTTATAAAATTAAATGATATAGTATTTTAGAGCGCTTTAAAACTAAGATCTGCAGAGTACGGCATCATCTTGTATAGCTCACCCAGCAAGGAGAATGTTACAGTATTGTTGGTAATTCTGGGAGTCAATTACCAATAGCCCAACATAATTCACAATTCCACGAAAAAAAGAATAACTCTAGACAAATGATTTTAGGCAAGACTATCTGATGTGGGATGTCTTTCTGTATGCTGTGAATATCATTGGCAAATAAACGAACCATTTAGCCTATGGCAAGGTGTTTTAGAAGTAGGTAGAAAATCTAAGCATAGATGAAGGGGAAGGAGGATGGAGTCAGACAGAGATGAGATCCAGATGCCCAAAAAGCAAGATGTAAAGAAATAGGTAAGCCACGAGCCACACATCAAGACAGACTAATAGAAATGGGTTGAGTTAAGATGAAAGAGCTATCAATAAGCCCTAGACATAGGTTGAATAGCATGTAATTAACATAAGCATCTGAGTCATTTTGGGGGCAAAGGAACTTCAAGTAGGTTCAAACCTTGGGGCTAGGCTGGACCAGAAACTCATATCACATCTATCTCAAGAGATGAACTCCACAAATGGACAGAGAATACATGGGAAAACAACTGACCACTTCAAGACTCATTTAATATGGATGGGCAAGCCTAAAAACTTAAGTTTGCTTCCTGTGACCCACATGGTTGAAGGAGAGATTGACTCACCATGTTATCCTCTGACTTCAAGATGTACACCATGGCACATGAAACCATATATATCAACACAATAAATAAACAAGTGTAATTTTCCAAAATGATTTTTTAAAAATTATTTCCCATTCAAATGTGCCCACTGTCTTCTGAACACTGAAAGTTATACTGGAAAAAGTATTTTTGCCCTCAGAAAGGAAGCAGTCTAAGAAAGACCAGCTGTGCTTAGGTCTGAAAAGTGGCAAGTCCAGACTTTCCTGAATGCAGGAAAAACATACCTGGCCACTATTTCTACCAGCATAACAATTTATTAGAATGAATTTGACTCAATCTGGTATCATCTTTGAGCCTGACTCTTCAAGAAGAGCCGGATTAAATTACCTTTAGCATCCTTTAGCTCTGAATCTTGTCAGTCATGGGTCTTTTTTCATCTGGATTTCAGGCTGTTTATTATCCTGAACTTCAGTTCTCAGAACTTTAATACCCTATTTATGGTTTCTTCTACTGAAGACTATGAAACAGTTGCAAAAAGTAAACTTTTTCCAGGCATGATCATAAAGTCTCATTAAAAAGAATTTACTGATCACTGATATATGCAGGACACATAGTCATATACTTAACTAAAAGGTAAGCCTTTCAGCATGACTGGCTCTCTTGGAAGACCTGCTATTTTAGTCTTGGCTTTTTCCTGCAATCTTGACTCTGTGACTTAAATTCTTTAAAAGTATCATGAGAAATGTGTCTTTTTTAATTTCCTCAACCTGTCAGCATCTCTTAGAAACATTTTTTTAGACATCACATGCTTCCAATGTGGCACCTAAAATCATTTGATAGATGAATACCATGCAAACAAAATTAAGGTAATAATTCTCTTATATGCTTAAAATATATAAATAACATTTAAAATAATACAGTTCTACTAGCAACAAGAGACCTAAATAAAAATTTGTTGAGAATGTTAAAATAACTTTCTGAAAAGGAAGTAGTATTTACCCTTAAAAAGAAATTTTTAATTCAAAAAAATCAGTTACTGATGCTGAAGAGTTTAATGTAACAATTGATCCTTTGTTCTCAACTTTTTCCCATGTTGAATCAATTGCATTTCCTTGATTGGTTAGAAGAAAATAAACAATAGTAACAATAAAGTCCTCACCTGATCATCATAGAATTATTTTATTTCGTTTTCCATTTTTAGTTTTGTTTTTTGCTTTTGGGAGGTGTTGTTGTCTTATTTTGGTTTTGTCTGTGCACTGCATGTGTTTAGTGCCCCCTGGAGCCAAAAGAGGGCAATGAATCACCAGTACTGGAGATATAGACAGTTGTGAGCAGCTGTGTGGGTGCAGGTAATAGAATCTGGGTTCTCTGCAGGAACAGCCAGTGTTCTTAATCACAGAGACATCACTCCAGCCCCTCATGGGCAAATTTTAATTGCATTCAAGTGTGATTTACATTATGAATCAGTGGGATGTGTAACCATCTGTTTCTTTTTCCTATGTAGGCATTTATGTCCATGTTCCAGATCCTGACCCAGGAAGGATGGGTGGATGTGATGGATCAGACTCTGAATGCCGTAGGACATATGTGGGCACCAGTGGTTGCCATCTATTTTATACTCTATCATCTCTTTGCAACTCTGGTGAGTTTATCGTTTCTTTTAAGTTATCTCTTGAAACACATAATAGGATGAGCATCACCAGATATTTGATGTGTTCTCAGTTTCAATAATTTCAAGTCCATCCCATTAGATGAAATTTCTTCTATTCTAAATGCTATAAATCAAAGGACTTCTTGAGGATTATATTTCAGATTGGTTAAATGAGAACATAGATTCCATCAGGTGCTTGTATGGGGAAGACAAAGCAAAGGAAAAGGAAACCTCATAATCACATATTAATTTAACTAACCTCTACATTCACATATAGTCACATCTATAGATCAAACTTGAACTACATTATTTCTGTATTTTTTTAATATGACAATGGTTTCTGCAATTTTACCGCATCCTTTTTGCAGCTGTAATTGAACAGCAACAGCACCTGGAGACCTCAGAGTACAATTAGTTAATTAGAAATCTGCAATGTTTCTATACTATATGCAATGCAGTGAAGCATAGGAGAAAAAATAAAATGCATAGCTCAAACTATTCTGAGATCACAAGGAAACAGAACACCAAAATTCAGAAAGGATTGGTTTCTGTCACTCATAGATTTTTTCTTCAGTCACAGAAGATAAACAATTTTCACTTTATCTGAAACAGGGAATGGGATGTATGAAATACTGCCTGTACTATACCAAATAAGTAATTCTCATGCCTTTGTGTTGTGAAATGTGCATCTATATATCATTTATTTGTTCCTATTTAATCTTATTCTCAAATATTATAATAAGTTTTAAGTCATGAACCCTATACTATCCTTTTTCAGGAATGGATGAAATAAAATCTACTACCACTAGTTATCATGTGGCAGAATGCTTTATGATACTGGTTTTGATATATTGGACAGTCAGATAAGAACATCTTACAAAGTGGTTGATGATGAAATTGAAGTTCAGAGAAGTTTAGGAATGCGCCTAATACCACTCTATGCATGAATGGTTGTCAGAATACTCTCAATTCTGGCTGGTCTTAAAAGCTAAAGTAGTCTTATTCCTGCTTGTTGTTCCTTTAGCTAATGAAGTAAAAAGATGTCACTGAGCATATCAAAATCAAGCATCAGAGTAAAAACTCACTCAAATGAAACAAACTACTTACTATCTCTGATGTCCTCCAATTCTAAATACTTAGGAATTAGTAAGTACTTGAGAAGTTATGTGTGATACTTAGAAGAGACTTCTACTGTAGAAAATGGATTTAAAAACTAACATATGCTCACCAAAACAAAAGATATCTTGTTAAGTAGTATAAAGCCAGGGTTCAAGTGGTAGAGTCATATAGAAATGGTCTGGACATTGTTTACATGGAATTGACCTTATAGATACTCACAAGAGCTAAGAATGCTGAACAGTGAGGCCTAATTTCCAGAGATGGTGTATGGTTGTGCTGGAATGTGTGCTTTATTTCTAGGACTTTTGCACCCTCCCTTTCAGCATGTGTAAGTCTGTGTCTGTATAACTTGTTCATTTATCAATTATTCACTCATTTATTCAATAACTCATTTTACTAATGTTTAGTACGCACTTACTATGTTTTTAAAGAACTCTATCCTGGAGTAGCTTGAAGACTATCTGACCACAAATAAATGTAGGAGAGATTTAGTGGATATCAACAATGCATGTGAATAATATATCTAGTTCCCTTCTGATAATCTAATTATATTTTCCACTAAGATAATATAACTGTTTGCTATCTTCATTGCAGATTATTACACTCAGAAATAGAGTAACTTAGAGCCATGAACAGTCAAAGCCAGAAGAAACTGTATCTATCCTGTTACATTATCTAGGAAAGTAATTTTTAACTGAAATTCTACAAGGACCACTTATAGAATAAATGACAGTTATAAAACTTACACATAGCATTTTGGGAAACCTAAAATTTTTATGGGCCTCAAATAATTATTAATTATTACTTAAGCATGTTTAAGGATGCATAAGACTCAGAATGTATGGAAACCACCTGAAAATCTATATTAAATTTCATCTTTTCTTCTGCTGATTTATGTGTCTCTGAAACACACATTACCATTTTCATTATGGTTTTAAGCTAAAAACTAAGTATTAAAATCATTTACTATTTAGATTCCAGCACCTGATCCCCTGTATGAAAAGTCGCTTTCTGGAACCAGGGTAAATTTGTAGAGTCTGACCTCAGACTCCCCTTAGCAGATGGGACTAGGGTTTGGCTGTGAGGGGCTCCTCCAGCCACACCTAGAATGGAAAACTTGCACAGCTGGCCCCGCCTCCAGGGCAAACTGCTTAACCAGAGAGGACTGAGGCTTTGAAATTCAGCCTCTGGTCCACAGCAGAGTCAGAGATTGAGCAGACCCCTAGCTCAGAGGACACAGGAGACACACAAGCCCTCTTGCCACAACTGACTAGGAGAGGCCTAATCATGAACCACTGAAGCCATGGGCAGATGCCAGTGCAAAAATACATATAATAATATAAAGAACAATAAGGCAACTCCAGAAGAAACTACAACTAAAAAACCTGAACAGAACAATGAAGAGGAAACAGAAGGAAACAACACCAAAAACACCCTTATGAAGATTATTGAAGCCTTCAAAGAAGATAAAAAAAAATTCGCTTAAAGAAATAGAAGAAAACACAAACAAAAAAATGGAAGAGATGAACAAATTCTTCAAAGAAAACCAAGAAAAGGTAAACCAAAAAATAAAAGAAACATGCCAGGAACTAAAAACTGAAATAAAAGCAATAAAAAATGCACAAAATGAGGGAGATGAAAATAGAAAACCTGAAAAAAATATCAGACTCTACATGCACAACCATAACCAACAGAATCCAAGAGATAGAAGAGAGAATCTCTGGAGTGGAAGACTCAGTAGCGAAAATAGATATATCAGTCAAGGAAAATACTCAAACCAAAACAGCCATAACACAAAATGTTCAGGAAATCTGGGACACCATGAAAAGACCTAACTTGAGAATGATAGGAATAGAAGGAGAAGAATACCACCTCAAAGTCACACATAATATATTCAATAAAATCGTAGAGCAGAACTTTTCTAACTTAAAGAAGGAAATTCCTATAAAGATACAAGAAGCTTATAGAACATCAAATAGATATGACCCCCCCAAAAAAGTCCACTCGCAACATAATAATCAAGCCACAAAACATACAGAACAAAGAAAAAAATTAAGAGCTGCAAAAGAAAAGGGACAACTTACCTATAAAGGCAGACCCATCATAATAACGCCTGACTATTCAATGAAAATGATAAAAGCAAGAAAGGCTTGGTCAGAAGTTATACAGACACTAAAAGAGCATAGCTGCCAACCAAGACTATTATACCCAGCAAAATTATCAATCACCAAAGATGGAGTAAACAAGATATTTCATGACAAAGTCACACTGAAACAGTACCTATCTACCAATTAGGATGTCCAGAAAGCATTAGAGGGAAAACTACAACCTAAGGATCCCAGATACACTCATGAAACCACAAACAATGAATAATCCCACAGAAGAATAGCCCAGAGAAAGGAATTACATACAAGCTACCTCCAAAAATACCAGAAAATATCAAACAGTGGTCAATAATATCCCTTAATATCAATGGACTCAATTCACCTATAAAAAGACAAGATATATACAAAAACAGAAGCCATATTTCTGCTGCATACAAGAAACACACCTCAAACACAAAGAAAGACACAGGCTCAGAGTAAAGCATTGGGAAAGATTTTCCAATCAAATGGCCCTAAGAAACAAGCTGGGGTTGCCATCCTAATATCTAACAAAGTAGACTTTAAGCTAAAAGCAATTAAAAGGAACCAATATGGTCATTACTTATTCATTGCAGGAAAAATTGGTCAAGAGAAGATTTCAATCCTGAATATTTATGCCCTAATATGAGGGCACCTACCTATATAAAAGAAAGAATGTTAAAGCTCAAATCCCACATCAATTCTCACAACCTAATAGTGGGAGATTTCAACAACACAATTTCACCCCTAGATAGGTCAACCAGACAGAGACTCAAGAGAGAAATAAGGAGTCTAACAGAGATTATGATGCAAATGGATTTAATAGATATTTACAGACACTTGCACCCAAATGCAAAGGAATATACATATTTCTCAGTACCTCATGGAGCTTTCTCTAAAATTTATCACATAATTGGAAATAAAGCAAACATCAACAGATAAAAAAATGGAAATAATCCCACGTATTATATTAGACCACCAAGGCCAAAAGTTAGAGTTCAACAACATCAAAAATCACAGAAAGCCTACCAACTCATGGAAACTAAATATCACTCAGCCTAACCACATCTGGGGAAAAGAAGAAATTAAGAAAGAAATCAAATCTTCCTAGAATTTAAAGAAAATGAATCCACATCATACCCAAACTTGTGGGACACAATGAAAGCAGTCTTAAGAGGAAAATTTACAGCACCAGATGCCTATATGAAAAACCTTGAGAAGTCCCACACTAGAGAACTAACAGCACAGCTGAAAGCCTTAGATCAATTAGAGGCAAACTCACCATGAAGGAGTAAATGGCAGGAAATAACCAAACTTAAAGCTGAAATCAATACAATTGAAACAAAAAGAACAATACAAAGAATCAATGAATCTAAGAGTTGGTTCTTCGAGGAAGTCAACAAGATAGATAAACCCTTACCCAAACTAATCAAAAAACAGAGAGAGAGTATCCAAATCAACAAAATCAGAAATGAAAAGGGGGACAAAACAACAGACCCCCAGGAAATACAGAGAATTGTCAAGTCATACTTTGAAAATCTATATTCCATAAAAATGGAAAACCTACAAGAAATGGATAGCTTTTTGGACAGGTACCATTTACCAAAATTAAATGAAGACCAGATTAATTACCTAAACAGACCTAAAACCCTAAAGGAAATTGAAGTTATCATTAAAAGACTCCTAAGAAAAATAAAAGCCCAGGTCCTGATGGTTTCAGTGCCGAATTCTACCAGACATTCAAAGAAGAATTACTACCATTACTCCTCAAACTATTTCACACAGTAGAAACTGAAGGAATATTGCCAAACTCCTTTTATGAGGCCATAATTACCCTAATACCCAAGCCATTCAAAGACACAACAAAGAAGGATAATTACAGACCAATTTTCCTCATTAATATTGATGCTAAAATTCTGTGCAAAATTTTGGCAAACCATATACAACGATATATAAAAAAATATCATCCACCATGACCAAGTAGGCTTCATCACAGAAATGCAGGGATGGTTCAGCGTATGAAAAACTGTAAATGTCATCCATCATATAAACAAACTAAAGGAAAAAAACCACATGATAATATCCTTAGATGCTAAAAAAGCCTTTGACAAAATCCTTTATGATAAAAGCTCAGAGGGATCAGGAATACAGGGAAAATATCTAAATATAGTAAAGGCAATTTACAAGAAGCAGACAGCCAACATCAAATTTAATGGAGAAAAACTCAAAGCAATTCAACTAAAATCAGAAACTAGATAAGGATGTCCTCTCTCCCCTTATCTATTCAATATAGTTCTCAAAGTTTTAGCTAAAACAATAAGAGAAAGAAAGGAGGTTAAGGGGACACAAATTGGAAAAGAAGAAGTGAAACTAACTCTATTTGCAGATGATATGATTGTATACATAAGTGACCCACAAAATTCTACCAGGGAACTTCTACAGCTGATAAACACCTTCAGCAATGTAGCAAGATACATAGCAAGATTAACTCAAAGAAATCAGTAACCCTTCTATACACTAAAGATAAAAGTGCTGAAAAAGAAATAAGGGAAACATCTCCCTTTATAATTGCTGAAAATAGCATTAAATACCTTGGAGTAACTATAACCAAAGTAGTAACAGATCTATTTGACAAAAATTTTATATCACTGAAGAAAGAAATTGAAGAGGATATCAGAACATGGAAAGCTCTCCCATGTTCCTGGATAGGTAGGAAAATGGATAGATAGTAAAAATGGCAATTCTATCAAAAAAAAAAAAATCTACAGATACAATGCACTACCCATCAAAATCCCAACACAATATTTTTCAGATCTTGAAAGAACAATACTCAATTTCATTTGGAATAACAGGAAAGCCCGGATTGCCAAAACAATTTTGCTCAACAAAAGAACCTCAGGAGGCATCACCATCCCTGACTTCAAGTTATACTGTAGAGCTACAATAATAAAAACAGTCTGGTACTGACATAAAAACAGACTTGTGGATCAATGGAATAGAATTGAGGATCCGAACATTAACTCAAAAACCTATGAATACCTGATCTTTGGCAAAGAGGCCCAAAATATTCAATGGAAAAACAGATAGTAACTTTAATAAATGGTGTTGGCATAGCTGGTTGGTAGTGTATAGAAAAAATGCAAGTAGATCCAAACCTGTCCCCTTGCACAAAACTCAAATCCAAGTGGATCAAAGACCTCAACTTAAACCCAGCCACTCTGAACTTGATAGAAAAGAAAGTGGGAAATACCCTTCTACAAATTGGCACAGGCGACCACTTCCTAAATATAACACCGGTGGCGCAGACACTAAGAACATCAATAAGTGGGACCTCCTGAAACTGAGAAGCTTCTGTAGAGCCAAGGACACTGTTAATAGGACAATATGACAGCGTACAGAATGAGAAAAGATTTTCACCAATCCTACAAGTGATAGAGGAATGATCTCTGAAACATATAAAGAACTCAAGAATCTAGAGCCCAAAACCTTGAATAACCCAATCAAAAATTGGAGTTCAGAACTAAAAAGGGAATTCTCAGCAGAAGAATTATTAATATCTGTAAGGCACTTGAAAAAGTGCTCAGCATCTTTAGCCATCAGAGAAATGCAAATCAAAATAACTTTGAGATACCACCTCTTACACCTGTCAGATTGTCTAAGATAAAATCACAGATGACAGCCTATGCTAGAGAGGTTATGGAGCCAGGGGAACACTCCTCCATTGTTGGTGGGAGTGTAAGCTTGTTCAGCCACTTTGGAATGCAGTATGGCAGTTTCTCAAAAAACTGGAAATCAACCGTCCCAAGGATCCAGCAATACCACTTCTGGATGTATACTCTAAAGAGCAACAGTCACACTCCAAAGGCATTAGCTCAACTATGTTCGTAGCAGCATTATTTGTAATATCAAGAACCTGGAAATAACCTAGATGACCCTCACCTGAAGACTGGATTAACAAACTGTGATACATCTACACAATGGAGTACTACTCAGCAGTAAGAAAAAATGATATCCTAAAAATTGCAGGCAAATGAATAAATTTGAGAATATCCTCCTGAGAAAGGTATCACAAACCCAGAAAGATAAGCAGGGGATGTACTCACTCATTAGTGGACTCTAACCAAAAAAGCAAAAAGCAAAGCATGTCCAAGCCGCAAACCACAACCACTGAACAGCTTGGGATCTGAAACACCTTGGACTGACTTACACCTTGGATCCCACTCCCTTCAAAGGAACACCTGACCTAGTTTTGATGTTGGGGTAAGGAAACTGGATCTGCCAGGGGTGGATGCTGAACTGAGCAATATTGATACCTTGGGACCTCCTGCCCTTTGCTGGGGAAGAGATGGGGAGATGTGGAGAAGAGAGTGTGACTGGAGGGAGTGTGAGGGGGAAGGGACCTTGAATAAGAATATACACGGATAGAAAATGTGACTTTATTCATAATAAAAAATGAAAGACCTGCTCCGTTTCTGACCTGGGCTGGTTCACCCCTCCTTAGGCAACCTGGTGGTCCCCAGCTCCCGGGAGGTCACCATATTGATGCCAAACTTAGTAAGGACACCTGATTGGCATAGCGCACCACAGCCCAGAACTCCTGGACTCAAGCGATCGTCTTGTCTCAGCTTTCCCGGTAGCTGGGACTACAGGCGTGCGCCACAAAAAAAAAAAAAAAAAAAAGAATTATTTTCTCCTTAAAAAATGTAAAAAAAAAAAAAATAAAGAAAGATACTATCTTTTTTTTCAAATTAAGAAAAGGCACACACATACAAAAAAAATCCTTTACTATTTTATTGACTCATTTTTGAAGTCTGTAAAGCAATCAAGAATTGAAAAATAATTGTGTCAACATAAACCAGTTTGGTAATATGCTGACATGAAGGTGGAGTTCAAAATCCTAAATTGGCTTTATTGGTCACTAGAAATGGGAGTTCGAATATACCAGTTAACTTCTTTTATGGTTATACTGAGTCAAACCTGAAAGTAAAAATAATAATGCCTAATGCAAGTAGTTCCCAAAGTTCTGTGTATATGTTAGCTATTTTTGCATTCTTGAAGCTTCTTTGACCAAAGACAAGGCTCATTCCTACTTAAGAATAGTTGAAATGCAAAAGTAAAAATGTCTTCAAATCAATAAAATACAGAGATTTACAACACATATGCATCTATAAAACACACATATATGTTGTTTTTAATTTAACATTGTTATTTTAGATATGTTTTGCACTGTAAAGTTAGATTATTATTAATGTATTTTAGTTTGTAAGGCCCTTATCCACATGTGCTGGCAGACATCCCTAGGTGTCTTACACCATACTGAAAGTAAGCTCTCTTGACATGCTATTAATAAAAATCATTCTCAGAATAAATGTATCAAGCTCAGTATGTATTCTGCAATTACATTTATTGCTAATATTCTCTTCATTTTAACATACATGAAACTAATTCATAGGTGATTAGAATATATAGTGGATGCTAGTCCACTGACTTAATTAGTCTTCTTCCTCAAAGATTGTTGCACTGTTTTTCAAGGCTGATACTTAAATGCCACAATACACTATACACTCTATATACTAATACATACTATGTGCATGCTTATGAGACTTTTTCTAATTTCTATGCCCATATTTAGATCTTATCTCAATAACTTTAGACCAGGAATCTCCCAAGCCAAATATCAAGTCTGGTTCACCAGCTAGAATTGTACATCCTGTCAGTCACATATGGTTTCTGCATCTTTACATGGTTATCACATAAGCCCCTTGATTCTGTCTTATATTTATTGCATAAGAAAATTGGTAAGACCCTGCTATAAAAAAAAAAGACCACAATTACTTACCCTCCAAAGTATAGCAATTCCAAATTCCCATGCTCTTTCACACTCATTTATGCTTGATAGTGTGTGTTTTTCTAAAATGTTTTGAATGGAACATTATTTAACCTTAACTTACATTTTTATATTTTTGTGAGTATTGAAGAAAAAATTCCCTACATGCCCATTGGCCATCTTCTCATTGACTCTCCCAGTCATTTGTTTTACAGGTGTGTTTAAGAACTAGGTTGTCTTTTCCAAACCGTGACACATATTTTGGATTTCAAACCTTTAGATTTTGCATTTTTTGCAAGCTTTTTTGGTGGTATTTTGTTACTTCAATTTGCCTATGATTTCTTTTGATACATTTTAAAATAACTAAAAAGTAATTTCTGAAAAATAGTCAATATTTATATTTATATTTAGTTCATATTTAAAACATTCTCTTCCTGAGTTTATAATGATACTCTCCTGTATATTCTTCTCATGTTTTAAGTTTTTACTTCCATAGATCTTTAACCCATCTTGACTTAAAATTTATATGTAATAGACCAGGGTTCTTTTTTATTTTTTTCCATTTTTAGATTTATTTATTTATTATGTATATAGTGTTCTGCCTGCATTCAGGCCTACACTATTGGCTAGAAAAGGGCACTAGGTCACATTATATATGGTTGTGACCCACCATGTGGTTGCTGAAAATTGGATTTAGGACCTCCGGAATAGCAGTCAGTCTGCTCTCAACCACTGAGCCATCTCTTCAGCCCCATATGGAGTAAATGTTAAATAAAATAGTTAACTAAAATTCAAGCCATATTTATTCCATCAGATTTATGAATTCACTAACATATTTAGTTGGGCTTCTCTGGTTATTAAATATATGGAAAAAGATTAAATAATTAGGTTCTAATTTTATAAATAATTTTAATGAGATAATTAGCTTAGTGAATGAAAATACTCCCTATCATTAAATTATAAACAAAAGTAATATTTATATATCATCCTAAAATGCTAAATAGTCCAATCACTTCCTACATCTTGCATAGACTTTGCTTAAAACATTATCAGCCACTGTTTTTTTATTATTATTATTTGAATTCTCTTAGGATTGCAGTCACTGAAGTGTTAGGTTACCATTAGGTTAGTCCTGACTCACTTAGCATGGTTATAGTGAATCTCTACAATTATATGTAAAAGGGTTAAGGTGGAAAAGATCTGAACCAAAACTAGTTAGGTCTCCCAACTATTCAGAAATTATCACTAGTCAACACAAATACATCAACAAACATTTAAGTGGGTCATTCAAAGACTAGTTTGAAGACAAGGTACCCAGTCCTTGCTGTGATCAGTGTCCACACAGTCAGCTGTGCTTCTTGATTCTTCCACATCAACCTCATGTGAGAACTGTAAAATGTAGCCATCCAAAATCAGGTAGTGGTTATTAATTCATTAATTAATTTCAGAAATAGTTTTGAGATCAACATGTACATTGAGCAGTGGGCTTGTGTAATAGAGAAAAGTATTATAAGTTAAACTCTGTGTTTCACAGACCTGTCTGTGAACTTGAATTTATGTTACAATGAGAATTTGGTTAATTACTTCTTTCCTCTAGTAAGTATTACATAAAGCAACTAACTTAATTTGAGAGAAAGTTGACAGAAAAGCGCAAACTCTTATGAATAATTAGTCTTTTAGTCCATGTGATTAGCAGTGCCACCAACCTGGAGAGTTCTTGACCCAGCTTTCTCAGGGACAGACATGTGCAAGGTGGAAGAAAAATAAAATTTGGCTGCAGCCAGTTCTGAAATAGCACCAGGCCAGAGCATTGCATATTCCTAGGGTACCAATTTGTCTGCTCACAACAACAATGAAGCTCCAGTGTACAGAAAAAACATATTCATCACCATTATCTATTGTTCCTTTAAATGCTCTTTTCTGCCAGGTATGTGTTCAGTATTTCTGTCCAAAGTGGTTGTAGTTTGTCATAGGTTTGTTGAATTTAATCTTTTCACCCATTTTTGCTGGTGATTTGGGGAGAAGGACCATGGAAGGTTTATACAACTGAAAAGACTTTCTTTTTCTGCCCCTTTGAAGGTTTTCCTCCTTTATTATTGTCTCAAAAGAAAGCCCTGTGATGTGAATACTGAAAAGAGAGAAAACTTAATTAAGCCTTCGTTGTGGATGGTCTTTTCGTTACCTTTGAAGTGCCAAAATTAACACAGCGATAACTTGATTTTGCCTTGGTGACAGCAGCTTGCTGTGAATAGTTATGTTTTGCTCACAGAGATGTGCATTTGAAAGTGTAAATTAAATGATTTTAAAAGTGAGCCTGTGTTGAACATATCCCATTTTACACTGCTCTGATTAAATTTGACTGGTTTTATTTTTGAGCCATATAAAACGTGAAATTGTTTTATACTACAAATGACAAAAAAGCTCAGGCTAGTCTGGTTATAAATGCTTAAAGGAAAAAGCAAACACCAAGTGTGAGGCATGTATCAGTTTCCTGCTGTGCTTCTGTTATATACAAAAAATAATGAGAAACACCAACAAACTTTACTGTAGATGTAAAATTAAGATTAATGGTGACATTTCAGCCAAAAGGCCACCTTTACATTACATAGAAGCAGTAAAAAGAAACAGAATGAAAAATTAAAGGAGAAAAGGGAATGTGGTTAGAGTGGGTCATGACATGTAGAACTAAAGCAAAGTGTGGTATGTTGTGACAGTGATAGAATTCTTAACTCAATCCATCCTCAATGATGTATCTGGCCTTGTTGCTTTTGCTCCCTGTCAGTTCCCCTTGGGGAAGGAGGCAAGTAGGCATTGAGTACAATGACTCAGACTCCCTTTGGGAGCAAGTTTAAACAAGCAAGCTCAATTTATTTGAGGAAGGGGCAAGTTTTATATACTCTCTACCCAGCCAGGGGGAAGGCTGTGCTTTGCCAGTATCTATTGCTTCAACGTGGTCATTTCTTACTGGCCAAGATCACCTTACATCAAGACTCTACCTCTGTACCAAGGCACCCAGGAAGACCCCAGGCTGTTTAATAATGAAGTGCCCACTTACAAGGGGTCCTCTGGCATGGATTATGAGAACATGCTGCAAGACACCAGTTGTAACTCGTTTCAACTGGCTGAGGCCTACTGAGACTGAGGCTGGGCCTACACATCCCACAAAGCTTCTTTTAAAAAGAATCCTTAAACTTTGGTATCTGTATCATGCTACCTCAAGAGTAAGTCTAATTGATATACAGACCCTGAAGTGATGGACAAAGTAGCTGAGGAAATACATTTTTTAGCAAGGCTATTCTCATCAGTTATTTGGATTTTCCTTAAATTTAGTGTGAGTAAATGGATGAAAAACAAAACAAGTATAAAAATGTATAAAATAAATGAATAAACTTATGAAATGTAAAACCATAGGCTTAGGTGAAATGTAAAACCACAGAAAGTGTCTAGCCCAGAGCAAACCGGTACTCTAAGAAGTAGAAGGAAGAGGCAGAGAAAAGGAATCCTAAGGAACAGGACAGTGGCCAGACATCTGGGTGACACTTAGGCAGAAGGTACGCTAAATATAGAAAAATTATTTTAAATATCTGCTAAACAAGAAACTCAGAATTCCAGCAGCAAGTTGTTGCACCCTTCACCCTTGTGTTTGTGTCTAAGGTGTTGATCAGGTTTTTTTCTGCCAGTCAAAGAGTTAAAAGGCAGGAAAAACATCAAGCCAAACAAATCTCAACAGGGAATATTCCAGACAGACCAGATATAATCAGCCAGTGAATAAAGGTTTTAACTAGGGTAAGAACACATACACACACACACACACACACACACACACACACACACACACACACACACACACACACACACACACACACAATGGAGTTCTGGCCTCTATTAAAGAGCTGAAGTTTTAAATTAAATAAAATAGCATTAAAATAGGATTTTTCTTCCTCTAATGTAAGTTTGGTCAGTTTAAAGGAAAATAGATGCTGAAAGGCCCACATCTTTGGGTAAACATATCTTTGAGCTTGGAGGAAAGGGAGCTACTAGCAGGAGAAATAGCCGGCCAAGTCTTTGTCTCATGTCAGGAGGGTGAGGCAGAAGCCAGGAGTTTGCCATCTTTATGTAGCCATGGCTCCTCTCCCTACCTGTGTGACTATCAGCAACCTAACTCATAGGCTCTACTTCCCTAAAATTCATATAGTTTTTCCAGACTTTGAGACCTGATATGCACCATTCTCCACACTAAAGTTAATGTCACTGTAAAAATTACTTTGGGGATGGGCATTTTAATTTAAGGAGCTAAAGAATCTGATGTGCAAGACTAGAGAAATGCTGGCTCAGAGATTAAGGGCACTATCGGCTCTTGTAGAGAACCAAGGTCAGTTTCCAGCACTCACATAATAGCTCACAAATGTCTATAATCCCAGTTTTAGGGTATTCAATTCCCTTTTCTGGTGTTCTCAGACACTGCATATATGTGGTACACATAGAGACATATGCAAAATGTTTAGACACATAAAATAAAGAAATCCTTTTTTAAAAAAATAGATACTTGAAGTAACTTGTTATTCTCTGCTTGTTTATAGAAATGTTCTGATTTGTACTGTTTACAGTAGGCATAAACTAAAGGTGTGTATATGTTAAGCACAGTTATATGTTCTACAGCAAAGTAGAAACTATATTCTATCTTACTACAGTTAAACACTGTAGACATGCTTAGACATGCAAGCAGCTATCAATGAAAATTTGTTTGTATGTAAATTCTTTGACTTTAAGGCACCTGGTAAACTATAAGCATTCTGCTAAAAATATATGGGTATTTTAGCAAAGAGAAAAGAAAATTAGAAGTATAATGAACCTTTGTACCCTGATAGTACAGCATTAATTTTTTACATGATCTAAAATTATAAGCCGTGTCCTAAACTGAAGTATTATATGAACGTAACAAAACAAAACTGATTGGTTGGATAATTGAGACCTGGAAACAGATAAATTGTTATATATACAAGAAGAAGATCTTGTGGCTCAGGGTAGTAAGTTTCCATAAAATTCTTATTTTATCAATAAGAAGTTTCAGACAGTCCTATGTTCCACATCTAACATCTGTGGAAAACATTTTGACACAGTATGTAACTATGATGCTCAGTAAGTGTACATTGGCTGAAAGTCAGCAGAGATGTGGATATGATGCGTACTGGTTAACTAGCATTGCCTCAGCTTTCTGTAAAGATAAAACAACCAAAATGCTCAAGAACCTAGCAATGCTTTTGCTTTAAGAATGAGAATATGTCATGTGTTCCCATGACTTCCAATTGTGACACCCAGGCCAGCCTGCTCATTCTTTCCAATTCCATCCTGGCCTTACAGGAAGATGATGTATTGTTGACAACATAAATTAGACATGACAGAAAGCAAGCTGCCAGCCTCTCCCCACTTCAGTTTCTTCATCCCAGTGGTTATTGTCACCTTATTAGAGTCTGAGAAAAGAACCACAAAGTAATTCTTACTTCATTACAATCAGCTTCAGGCTCACCTTGGTTTCCTGAACTTTCCATCTCTGTTCCAAAGAGACTATTCATAGTCTAGATTTTCTTCATCTGTCATCCTGAGCAAAAAGTCATCATCTTATCACAGAGCCCTACACAAAACAAAAGCCCATGTAAAAAGGTACTGATCTTTAGGAAGAGCCTGGATTTTACATGATACAAAATTTTCTTTCTGCTTTACTGTTTTTTTTTTCCCTTTGCCACCAGAGTATTTTGCTAATTGAACTCACACCTAAATATTCCCAAGATCTTTGATGAATAAGATTAATCTTCATGTGAATTAAAAATGACTGAAAGGCACATAAAAAAGTGTTCAACATCATTAGCCATCAGAGAAATGCAAATCAAAACAACTTTGAGATACCACCTTACACCTGTCAGATTGGCTAACATAAAAGACACAAATGACAGCCTATGCTGGAGAGGACCCGATGCAAGGGAAGACTCCTCCATTGTTGGTGGGAGTGTAAACTACTCCAGCCACTCTGGAATGCAGTATGGAGTTTTCTCAGAAAGCTGGGAATCAATCTCCCCAAGGATCCAGCAATACCACTCTTAGGCATACACCCTAAAGATGCACATTCCCACCCCAAAAGCATTAGCTCAATTATGTTCATAGCAGCATTATTCTTTTTTTGTTTATTATGAATATTTTTATTTGACTTCTGTTTTATCATTGAAGAAGTCAATTAATGTGAATACTAAAAAAGAAGTCTATTAAAAAGGGACTCAAAGATATTCAAACACAAACAGAGGAGTATAAAGAACAGAACTCAGCAAGGTCATCTAAAGCTACTACACAACTGTATTCTCTGTGAAGTCTCCTCTAGCATTTACTTTTTTTAATGACAGAAGCTTTTAAAGTCTGAGATCATTGGAAGAAATAATCTACATCTGAAGTTAATTCCAAGTTAAATTTTAGTTCCCACTACCACACAGCACATAACCAAAATATGTGTTCACAATATTTTGTGAAATATGTAAGCATGGCAGGTGAATTAGATTGCCAAATGGACATTAGATAACTAACAACAGCTTTTCCCTATCAGTAAAAGCAAAAAAAAAAATTGAGTCTATTATGACCTAGACACTATAGCAATTATCTTGCTTGTTTACTTCTTTCAACTTTTTAGCAGTTTTATGACATATGTGTTGTTGCCAACTTCATTTGGCAAAAGTGACTGAGTATTAGAAAACCAAATTTTCTCTATCATTTTTTTCCTTCTTCTTTATTTTGTATTTATCAAGAAAAATAGTAAAATGAATTTAAAATGCTGATAAGTTAACAATAACTATAAAGAAGATAAAAATCATAAGCATGACTTATCAAGGGTGGTAATGCAAATAAGATTGCTACACATATATTTACTTTGTGTTCAGCTTTCCCTCTGAATTTTTTTTTCCGTCCCTGTGTATCCTTATTCAAGGATAAGGTCCCCTCCCGCCACATCAGGTCACTCTTTCTTCTCCACAACTCCCCAGCCCCTCCCTGGGCAGGCAGCAGACAGTCCTATGGTCCCACTTACCCAATAATGCTTAGTTCAGTCTCCATTCCTGGCAGATCCAGTTTTGTCCCCCCTCCCTCAAGAGTGAGTCAGGTGTTCCTAAATAATGTATTTTTCAACCAAAAAAAAATCACTAGTTCTAATCTCCTTTTATCAAACTGCATTCATACTTTCAGTCTGAAACAGTTGCATTAGATGGATTAAACATAAAAACAACTAATAAGATTCTCAAAGTTTTGAAATAAAAATCCCAATACAGAAGAAACTATGATCATCATTTCACTTCAAAAACCTCCTGGATTCCCTGACATCAGCCTGTGGCACTTTTGGGATTTCCAGCCTCACCCAAGATTCTATTCACTCCTCCACAGCATTCTCAGCAGGTGAGATCTGGCTGGACTCACCCACTGAATTCTTCCAGAATAAGCCATATGTTCTCCAGCCTCCAGAAATGTGTTTCTTACATCTCTTTTCCTGTTAGAGTCCTCTTGGTATCTCAGTGCCTTTCAATGCATTCTAGGGGTCCTCATATTGTCTCACAACATTAACTAAGATGCCATTGACCTATCCATTCCAATAAGCTTTTATAAAACAACATGTTCAGCTAGTAGAACACTAAATTTATCATATACAAATAACTGTTAGTTTCTGGTGTCAGTCTTCAGTCTTGTGCAGCCACATACCCCACTTCTGTTCCAGTTATAGATTTCAGACTGGATTATTTTAGGGAGAAAAGGATTTTCTCTGAGGCAGAGGAAAGAAAAGGAGTACTGCCTTGGAATAGGTTCACTGGACCAAAAGCAATAACAGTGGTGGTATCAGCATGTTTGGATATCCAAGCCTGAGCTTGAGAGGGAAGACTGTTGAGGTCACACATTGGCCATCAGCAACTAGGCAGTGTTATAATCCTAGGAGTTCTGGGGAGAAGTTCTGAGACACTCTCAATAAACAAGTCTACCTTGATTCCCAAAGAATGGAACAACCTCTAAACTCAGAGTTGAAAGTCAATATGGCCCATGATCACTTCTTATCAACCTGCACTTTCTGCTGTCTAATTCATGCTCTGATGAGCTGGTTTGAAGTATATGAATTATATTCTCTAAAAAATGAAATAAAAGTAAACAGCCAAATTTTTGTAGAAAAAGAGTCTTTGCAGATATAATTAAGTTAATAATGTTGAATAAAATCATTCTGAGTTTTCTGGATGGATCCCAAATCCACTAAAAAAATATTCTTATGAGGAAATGAAGATGATAACACATGGGGAGAAAGAGAGAGCATGGTGAGATGTAGGTGAAGATACTATGCTCTAAGAAAAACCAATGGCTACCTGGGGACATCAGAAGCTGCAAGAAGCAAGGAAGGGTTCTTTCCTAGAGACACTAGAGGACTTATGATCTTACTGACAGCGAGCCTTTAGACCTCTGGCCTCTAAGACAATGATCAATTAAATAGATGTCCAAGTGGAAAGCACCAAGTACATATATTTTGCCTCAGAAGCTCTGCAAAGCCACACAGAAAATGTCACTGGGAATCAAAACTCAACAGTAGCTTCCATAGCTCAAGTGGTGTCCAAACTGGCAGATCAAAAGCCCAGATTCCCCTCTTATGAAAAAGGCATCACTAATACTCCCTATTAAAGATGAAAAATGCCTTATGTAGCTCATAATGGACCAAATGATAGATGATTCACCTGTGTTTAACCTTGAACCAGTCATGAAGAAATTAAGCATATATTCTAACATAACAGAACCCAAGAATTGAGTTGCATTGGTAGAATAATACTACATTTTCAGCCATCAACAAAATTAAAAAGACTACTATCTCATCAAAATTACTTATAGAAAAGCCAAGAGATTTTATTTTCACATATCTATGTATTTTTTAATCTAGATCATTCATCCAATTTTTGGTTGAGAGTTAGGGGGAAAATGGTAGCTGCATTAATAGTAAAATAATAATAGCTGATTATTATAGACATAACATCTTATAAATAATGGCACAGTAACCTTCATCAGCTAGTAATTGCCCCAGAATAAGTAAGGGATAGCCCCTGTTTCTGAACTCAGGTCTCACCTTAAGCACAGTGCTCTTGGCTATGGGGGTGTTCTCTATGCCTGCTGAATTCAACTGTAAACTTCACCATAAGAGAAATATTGCATCTGAGTCACAATTGGACTGTGCCTGATATATTCCTGGAATCCCCTGAACTGTTTCTCAAAAATTTAATCTAATTGAGTAACCTCACTGTCCTTCAAATAGCCCTCCATCTGGCTAGTGCTAGAGAAATAATTAAAAGTAAAATCTGCTCAGCTGCCAACCTCTCCATAAAGATGGTACAGAGAAAAAAATAAAACAGTTTTATTCTTGAAAAAGCACTGAGCCAAAGCCCTGGTGGGAATATCAGATGACCTAGTAGGCATAGCAAAGGCAGAAAGAAATGCCACCCCTATACCACAACACCACATATGTGTTCAAGTGATAGAAATAGGCAATGTTCAAGAAGATTTAACAGTGCTATTTGGCAAATATAGTTCATCTGAATTTTACCTGGTGACTGTCAAGGCTGATGTTGATTGCCTATATCCATAGATAATAGAGCTGCTTATCTCTAGAACAAGCCATTTTATACCTTGGAACAGGGTTCCTATGTAGATTCCTGTTCTCTCATCAGGATGGGAGCCTGAGGTTTTTGGTGGTTGTTTACATTTCAAAGATACAGCTCTCAGATCCTTAGAAAAACCTTTCCTGGAAAAATAAAGGAGTAAGAATCTGAGGTAGCTTTATGTGTACACAGCTCAAAGATAATGCAAAGAATAAGAACTTGTTTGTTCTTAGGCCCATGCCACAGAGCCAGCTCTCCTACACTTGTGGTGAGGAGTGGGGCCATTTATCCCAGTACTTGGGTCAGCTCTTCCATTGTGGAGGTGTCCCAGCTTCCTTGCAGCAGTGTTCAGCATGAAGTAGGGCCAGCTATCCCAGTGAGGGACAGGGCTGGCTCAGCATGACCCTGAGGTGACTCTCCTCATCACTTTGAGGAGGGTGGTCTTGCAGAATGATAACTGCAGGATCTCCATTACTTGGAGCAAGAACAGGATATCCAAGAGAAGTTTCCACAAGAGGCCAGTAATGATGGTGCCCAGAATTCAGAGGCCTTCAACCAGACCAATGATTCATCCCAATGAACACTTTGTGGGGTGGAATGATTGAACAAAACTAACAACTTTGTGATAGCTTCTGATTCCACTAGTATGAATAAAGAGCTGCATGAAAGATAGAGGACTAAAGGGGGCTTTGGTTTGTTTGTTTTGTTTTTAATTAACTTGGGAAGAATACTTAAGTTAGGGGTAAATATGGAGGGACTGGGAGGTAAGCAGGATTGTGGATCATGATGTGAAATTTCCAAATAATCAATAAGGATTTGTTGTTGTTGTTGTTGTTGTTGTTGTTGTTGTTGTTTGTAAAGCTGGGCCATGGTAGCACATGCCTTTAATCCCAACTTTCAGGAAGCAGAAGCAGGTAGATATCTGTGAGTTTCATGCCAGCTTGGTCTACAGAGTGAGTTCCAGGACAACCAGGGCTGTAACACAGAGTAGGTCTATCTCAAAAAGCCAAAAGCAAGCAAACAAACAAACAAGAAAAGCAAAATTAAAACCTGTTTTCTAAATTAATTGTTTAAGAAAATGTGAGGGATAGACTCCTCACAGTCAAGAACTTTTTTTTTCTTTTGGATGTGTGTTTAGAGGTTTCCTGTGGAAACAGGAAGCCCAGCTGAATCAGGATATGGAATAAGGCCTGTCAAGTACCTAGCACCATAACTGTGAAGCATCTCTTACTATTGGGAGGCTTCAATGAACACCTCAGAACTTGAGATGAGGATACAAGGAAATATTGACTCCTCGAGACATAGCTTTTCATCACCAAAAACATGGGAAACTAAGCTTGGAGTAAACTGTGGGATGTCCAGTTTAGAACAATGCTGACTGTCCAATGAGCCCGACCTAAAGACTGTTCTTGGATAATACTCTTGTACACTGTAAGGATTTGTCACTCATATTGGTTTAATAAAACATTGGTTGGTCAGTAGCCAGGCAGGAAGTATAGGTAGGGCAACCAGACTAGGAGAATTCTGGAAAGAGGAAAGGCAGAGACGCAGATGCCAAATAGATGCAGAGGAAGCAAGATGAGAATGCTGGACTGAGCAAAGGTATTAAGCCACATGGCTAAACATAGATAAGAATTATGGGTTGATTTAACTGTAAGAGTTAGGACAGTAATATGTTTGAGCTACTGACCTCGCAGTTGCTATAATATTAAGCCTCTGAGTCAATTATTTGGGAAGCAGCTGCTGAGCATTTGAGAGTTTCTGGCCAAGACAGAAACTTCCAACTACAAAACACAGTAGTGGGACAGACATGGTAACATCAGGAAAAGTCTCTGGTCTGGACTACTCTGAACCTTCGTCAAATTCTGCTAGGTTCTTCAAAGATGAGGCTATAATAAGGAAGCATGGAGGTACTAATCCCATGCCAATCATCTTCTATAAGTGAGCATGGTGACACTAGTCCTAAACCAATCATTTCCTACAAAAAGAAAGCATGGTGGCTCTGGTCCCAGGCTGATCATCTCCCATCACAGCTTTCTTTCTTATCCCTTGCTTCTTCAGGGGAAAATTTCAAAAGAAGAATGTAAATTAAGAATGAAAACACAATGAAAGGAACAGGGAACCTTTGGGAATTCCAAGCACAATAGAAATTAAAATGATTTTTATCTTCTTTATAGTTATTGTTAACTTCTCAGCATTTTAAATTCATTTTACTATTCTTCTTGATAAATACAAAAAAATAAAAAAAATATTTTAACTATTTTAAATGTGGTAATATGCTTTCTTTCTCATTTTTACCTATCCCAATAAAAGCATGTGTCTTTTTTTCATAAAAAGGGGAAATTCATCATAACCACACAAAGACAAACATTATTTTCAGGCTAAATTACTTGCTCTAAACATTTTCTCTTTTATTCCTTTTTCTACATTTCTGGACTTTTACCATTTATACTCTTACTATTGTACTGGAAACATTTTTTGATACTGTAAAAATTTATGAGTTGTTACCCAATGTCATATCACACATTATCCATGCTGGAAACTTACTAACGAAGAAACTTTCATTTTCTTGATTAGTTTTTCTCAGTTGGGAACTAGAACAGGCTTGTTTGGGTCTGTTTTAGTATCTCCTTAGGTTACAGTCAAGATGTCTAAAGCTGTGATCACCTAGGAGGCTTAAGTATCTGCCTCCAAGACAGTTTCTCACAAGACTGTTTGGAAGGTTTCTTGTTGTCTGTAGGCAAGAAGTTTCAGTTCATCAACAGAAGGGATTTTTTTTCATGGTGCTTCCCTCACATCTTGGCACATGGCTTCCACCTGAGCCACTGATTCAAGAAAGAGTGGATAAAAATGACTACTTTTTATTGCCTCTTTTCTGTAACCTTCTATTTGCATATTCAGTGTGTGAAATTATAGCAAACATTATTTGCAGCTAACAGAAACACTATGGAACACCTGAAGACTACTTGCCATTATGGAAATTTTTAACATCAATATGAATTTGATTATTGAGTTCTCTGTCATTGTATTAGCTACTTATAAAAGTTTAGATGACATTTGCAGAATTTCATCATCATAAGAAACTATTTAACTAGCACATTTGCATATTAAGCTTTTAATCATTAATATCAGATATTTTTCTTAGGTTAGTTTCAGAGATGATGTTGTTAAATTAAAATGATCATAACTTCATTATTAAATTTCCTTTCTAAAGTAACTTAATATTTTATTATTTATGTTGCTTTTGTATTTCCTGTCCTGGGTTTGTGACAAACACATTAAAGAGTCTATGCAATTATTTATAGTGAATATTTATAATTTTCAATTAATGAATTCCTTATCAAATATCTTTTAGATAGATATTACATATTATATATGAAGTTTGATACCTATAGAGTGTGGGTGTTTTCATTGTTATTTAACCATTTTATAGATTCTCCTGAGTTTGTTTGTTGCTGTTATTTTGGACAACTTAGAACTTGATGAAGATCTAAAGAAGCTCAAACAAGTAAGTGACATGGGGAGTTAAAAATTAAGGACATTTGTAGCGATGTTGATGTTGGACTTTCAAGGCAAAAAATTAATTAAAAAATTTGAGGTAGTGTGAGTTAAGAAACTAATGTGTGATTTTGCTTGTTTTTTTTAAATTTATCTCCTATCAGGTAGTGTTTTCCTATTACTCTACAAATATCTTAAAGCTAGATTCATTTTATTTTGAGTAAAAGTAAGATGGTCATAGCTTAAAAAACTTTATTTTGAGATCATTTTTCTAATAAACTAAGTTCCCCAGGGCTACACTGCCATACTGCATAAGTATATGCATTGTTCTTGTTCTTCATCATAAAAGTATTAAATAGCAATTGTCTGAGCTCTAGACACTAGAAGAGTACCTACTCTATGTGCCCAAAGTGGTTACTCAAAATTAAATAAGATAAATGATCAAATATGTGTCTTATTCTTGAAACCAGATTCTATCAGAGTAGCAGAAATAGTATCAAAAATGGAAATGGGAGTTTAAAAAGGTTGTGTTATCTGTGTTGGACTGTTGGGAAGTTGAATCAGCTAACTAGCTCCATAGTTCTCTTGTGTGGAGGAATATTTGTATTTAGCTGGAGTGTTTGGCTTTATTAAGAAATAAGAGGATGGAAGATCACACTCACACATTGTATAATCAGTTAACAAGAAGACCCCAGACTCTAAAGCAAATCTTTGCAATGATGTGAAAGCTCTTACTCTTAGATAAAACCACCTGAGTCTAATAAATGGGTAAATATAATTTACTAAGTTATAAATTGGGAGATACACTGGTAAATACAGAACAGAGTAAACAGCTAGAGTAGTCCCCTGTCCTATCCAGGAGCAGTTGCCTTGACTGTGAGGTCTCCAATCATGCCAAAAAATGGGCTCCCGACCCCTGTCTCTTGTTTTGTATCTGGTCATGTAGCAGGTTAAGAAATGTCTCCTCTCTGGGGACAGGTAGCCCAAATTCATGGGTGGGACAAGTCCCACCACACTTCCCCTTTTGTTTAATTAAGAAGTTTCTAAAACTAATTCAAAATATATGCAATGAGAAGGACAATCAGGTATTGTCCAGGAGAAATAGAGCAAATGTAAACAAAGTGGAACTACAACATCAAACAAGAAATATACACTAAATGTCAAGAATGTTGGTAAGTGGCAAAATACAGAGATTACTTCAAAATCTGTTTTATCCTGAACAATCTGAATCTCGTACCTAATTTGTTCTTAGCTAAGATATGAGTTGGTTATAACTATAACCACTTAATCTTAAACCCCTTCAAAGACCTGGGAAGGAAATATATTACAGCCCAAGTTCAAGGGTGAGTCGAGTCCCACCACAACTTACATATTCAGAATTATTAAAACTTGCTTATTCTGCAAAAGACAAAGCAACATAACCTATTAAGTTTATAATTTTTAATTTCTTGGAATGGTCCTTTTAAACTTTAACATTGCATTACTCTCATCTTGGAAGTCACTGATTTCACCAATGGTATCCATAGGGGTTGAAAAGCATGTTTGACATCAAGACCCCTGCTGTGATCATATCCAGGCAAGCTTTAAATGGCCATAGTGTCCTAAGCAATGCAGGCAAATGACTCTGTGATTAAGGTCATTTCCTTTGCTTTTTCCACTTTGTAGCTTAGGAAAAGTGCCCTTCAAGTGAGAGTTGGGGTGTTATTCTATGCTAATCATGTGAAATACTTTATGTGACTCCTTTGTAGAAAAATCTATGTGAGCTCAGCATCAAAACTGATAAACTGCATAAAAATCTCCTGCCTTCTAAACTTGGCATTTATATGTGGATTTTCCTGTGTGTCATATTTATCACTCATAGACCTTGAATATATTTTATATACTCCTATCAAAATTGAATACATAAAAATGAAAACCATTCACTTTTCTTGAACTTATCCTACTATAATATTTAATGTGGTATTAAAAAGAAATCACTGGATAAGTAAAATAGCAAGGAATTTCAGCCTATATTTGCAAAATACTCTTTCTACTAGAAGGCAGTTTTATATATAATAATTTATATATATAAAACTTGTATACATATGTAGTAAATTTTTGGAACCTATGAATGCAAAACTAAATAAATTTTATAGTACTGTGTTTTAATTTGTACATATAAATACAATCTATTTAATTTCTTTTTAAAATTTGTATGTCTAATAGTCAGTCCCTTTGGAATTTTCATTTATTTTATCAAAACAAAAATGAAAAAAATGCATTTTTTAAATAATCATGAGAGTTGTAAGAGAGCTCAGTTGGTAAACTACTTCTTGGGTAAGTGTGAGCCATCAAGTCAGATCCCAGACACTTTTGTACAGGGATATGTGTGCTGTGCATCTGTAATTTCAGCACTGACAGGGAAAAAACAATTATTCACTGACCAGTCAGTCCAACCCAACTTAATTAACTTTGGGTTTAGTTAGAGACCTTATATCAAAAATAAGGCAGAGAGCAAAGGAGAAAAATATTTAACATTGACCTATAGCCTTCATATGAATGCACCCGTATGTGCACATATACTGAACTCATATGCTCACATACATATTCATGCATGCACACATCGCACACACACACACACACACACTCTCCCTTCCCTCACTTTTTAATCCTTTTGTTTTTAGAAATTCTGTACATAAGATTGATTATTCATTTGTGCTTACCTCCAATTTGGGGCATTTTCTTTGAAGATTTAAAGACATTTTCAGCTCTGAAAACTCCAAAGAAAATAATGTAGTGATCCCATTTCCAATAGTCCTTTTAGGCTATTATTTATTCATGACTGGACTGAAATTACATAGTCAATTAATTCATCTCTTAATTTCATACTCCAAATCCCTTCAATTCCATATTTGAAGTCCATTGGAGCAAAATTATCATTCTAAATTAAAATGGGCTTGATTCTCTTTCTCTCCTTTTTGCACAAGAATATTTTGTTTTTTCACTAGTTTTGAAACTATATCCCTTGGATGGGGCAAGAGAAGTTACTGCTCTCACAGAGGCCCCAAGGTCCATGTGGCAGCTCATAAACACCTGCAGCTCCAGAAATTCTTCTTTCTTGTGGACTCCTGCAAATATGTGGTGCACCTAGCCTCACAAACGTTCATATACACAAACACTTAAAACTATGAAATTTTAAATAATGTTTTTTAAAATTATAATGTATTAATATATTTGTTTTTCAGTTATCTTAGCCTTTGAGATTGCATCATTTCCAGAAAATATTTCATATATAGTTGTACATATTTAAGCATGCACATTCACACACATGTTTATAATCATAGGAGGGGTACTTGAAAATCTCCAGTCTCTGATGCATTTCTTGGACTTGATGATAAAATTACCCCATAAAGTATTTACTACGTTTTTATATAGAGAGATCTGATTCTTACCATGTCTACTCACTGCTAAATGCCAAATACTGCTAAATGCTTCACTTATTGCTCAAAATAGCCATTCAGTACAGATATTATTATATTATCTAACAGGTGAGGAGAAGAGACACAAGGACAATCAACAAATGTTAAAGCTAAGATTGGAACTGATTCAATTTGGTCCAAAAGCTTATTCACTAAAGATCTAAACTATACTGACTTGGGGCTGGTGAGATGGCTCAGTGGTTAGGAGCACCATCTGCTCTTCCAGAGGACCCGGGTCCGATTCCCAGCACCCACATGGCAGCTCACAACTGTCTGTAGTTCCAGTTCCAGGCAAACACCAAGGCAAATAAATAAATAGATAAATAAATAAGTTTAAAAAAAAACTATACTGACTCAAGCTGAAGCCATAAAAATGTCAAATATAAGTCAGACATTCAATAAATATATTCATAGGACTTTTAATTTCATATGTTATTACTGATAATCACAATTATAATTACTTTGTAAAATTACATAATTTTATATTGTGTGTATATTAATTTTCTACATAAAATTTTCAAATGAAGTTGCCTAATGTGATTATTATGATCTGTAGGAAAGACATGTATTTGTGTGTGGTGTGTGTGAGAGACAGAGAAAAAAAATAAGATTACATAGCCCAAACTGTTTTCTGGCATCAGCTAAGAGAGGGTGACCTTGAAGCCCAGTGGTATAGTAGTAAGAGGGATAAAGGAGGATGCTGTGTGGTGGAAACTTTGAAAATTATAAAGAAATCCTTTAATGATTTTACACAAAGTCAGAGCAAGAGAGATGTAAAGGATGTTCTTTCATGCAATATAAAATTCATTGAACTATAAGGAAAAAATTCGCAGAAGCCTCAGGGAAACAGAAGTAGATAGTCTGTTTAGATTAAATTTAAAACTATGAAATAAGAAGAAAAAATAAACCCTGCTCTTCAACTCCTCATTCTCTCATAAAGTCATGGTTCAAGGATTTGACTGAGTCCATGACACAGAGGTGAGTGGATACATAACTTATTACTGTTATTTACTAGGATTTTTCCATCAAACAAAATATTTTTGTTGATTATTTGGGAATTTTATACCATGCATCCTGATCATACTTGCTTCACAATCATTTGACTGAGATTTAAAAAAAAAAATTACTGTGACATGTAGTTTACAAATTATTACTTTTCTTTAGCCTTATCTTGCATAATGACTTTTTTTTTCTGTCACGTTACCTGGGTTAATGGATGACCACATAGTACAGAGTGTTCTGGGTGGATCTGTAAGAGTGTTTCTGTTAAGGCTTAACATTTTTATTCAATGCCTTAGAAAGCAGATCTTCTCCCACATGAGCAGTATCATTAAATCTTCTGAGGGCTCAACACAACAAAAAGACAGTGAAAGTTGAATTTACTCTTTGCCAGATGACTTGAGGTAAACAACAGACTGATTACAAGACTGGAGCCTACAAAAAAAAAAAAAAAAAAATCAGCTCTCTGTGGGAGCTACATTGCTTCTTTGTATCTCCAGTTTGCAAAGCAAAGACTGAAATTTCTCTGCTTTTGTAATCTGTGATCTCTCTCCTCCTCTTCCTCCTCCTTCTCCTCCTCCACCTCACACCTATTAGAATTCTAAGCAGTATGCCCTTATACCTTGAAGCTTTCATTCATATCTCTTTTGACTCCCATATTTTCCAAATTCAGGGTCCTAGTTAGTAGTGTTGCTCTGAACACAATTCAGCTAACCATGGACTGCATCTTAAGAACTGCATTAAGGTTTTCCCATACTTACTATATTAGCAGTCTTTCATGAGTGAATTTAAGATAAGACTTTAAAATGAGGGGTGTTAATGGGACAAAAATAAATGTTACCTACTGAAAATTCTTGGTGCAGGGCATTTCATACTAACCTACCAAATTCCATCATGAATAGGAAAAGTACATTCAGATAAGTAAACTGTTTCCCCAGTTCATGTTATTTCTAAGTACCAGAGTTGGGACAACACAAAATGCATGGCTCTAAGCCAGTACCCTCCTGCCATCTCAGAGGACCAGTGACTAGTGATAAAAACATACCTAGCTAGACAGTAGGATGGGTAGGAAATTTGACTATCAGAATATTCTCATCCTTCAGTTGTATAGGCACAAAGCCAGATAATAATCAGATTTGTGATCCAGCCATTTCTGTTGAAGGTGAGTGTGGAGGAAGGTGGTATGATTGAGATGTTGAGCAAAGATTAACTTTTCAATCTGGTAGCAACAGGGATACACACATACACATGTGCATGGTCACTAGGAATCTGTCTCTATTTTTATATAGCTTGTGAGATAGATGGAGAGAAAGTTGACAAGTAAACAAAGTGGAATTTGTAGTGATGATAAATAAGGGTTTTGGGTGGCATACAGGAGATATGGTGAGTAAAATCATGGACATTCATCAAATACATGAAATTTGACAGGGTCTGAAGGCAGAGAAAGTAACCAAAGATGTTGCTGAAAGAAGGTATGAATGAGAGCAGCCACAAAAGAGTAAAGGTTCCTACACATTCCCTGATGTCATCACAATACATGAAACAACCTGTCATAAAAAGTCACACATTGTATTATTCCATTTACATAAGTTAAATGAACATCTATGCAGTCAAGTTCATAGAAACACAATATGTATCCAATTTTGCAAACCTCCAGTTTTGCAAAATGAGAGAATTATAGAAGTCTGTGGCACAGCAGTGTGAAATTACTGAATTGTAGGCTTCAAGCTGGTAAGATGTAAATACCTTTAAGAATATTTACCACAAAAAAGTGATGTCAGTTAGCGTGGATTTAGGACATGGATGGTATAGCTGAGTTACAGAAATGGAGGCATGAATGACAGCTGAGAAATTGAATCAGGATTGCCAAATCCCACATCTCATTATTCTCACACTCTACATTTCTGAATAGATCACCTAGTTGTTGTGGGTTCTTAATTGTGCAAACAGTATTAGCATATTTACTACAGTGCCTCCAACCTTTCCTCACTGGAATATATACCAAGAAAGGCATTTATACAACTCACTGAGAATATACACAGCTGGAGGAAGGATTGGTAGCTAAGATTCCTGCTGCTCTAAAAAGCCCTCAGCTTCCCAGGAGGTAGAGGATCAATACTCTAAAGATCCTAGAAGCTCCTAGTAGCTGATAGTTGAGAAGCACCATATTTTACTCAAAGCTATTAATGTTACCAACTTCACTTCAGACCACTCTCAGTCTTTTGATTGAAGAACTCTTCTTTGTCAATTTACATATCATAGCCCAGAACTTCACATAGTCTTCAAAGACAATCTTATATATTACATTTAATCTGAAATTTCTAAAATAGCATCGCCAGTGTTAGACATTTTCCTAATAAATTCTGACATACTAAAACATGAACAGAATTAAGATTGGCTGAAAGAAATCATTAAGAATAAACTATTTAGACCAATGTTCAAGCCAAGAAGTAACAGCGGAAACTTGGAATTTGAAAGTGTTAATCTTTAATATCAAGAAAATTGGAAATATAGAGGTCAACACTGTGTATTGAGGCACAACATTGCAATCTCAGTACTCAGCAGACATCTGAGACTCTGCATAAATAAAGGAAGGAGAAAAGAAAGAAGGGAGCAAAGAAAGAAACAAAGAACAAAAGAATGAAAAAAAGAACCAAGGGGAAAAATACAAAGTCTGTACCAACAAAAGGGTGTTTTTTTTGTTTTTTAAGTGAGTACAAGAAGTTTGGTAAGGTCTGCAGAGCGTACACCCACTCACACTGTAGCAGACAGAGATAAGCTCTGACTGCCACAGTCCCCCCAACTGCTGCTGAGGAAATTTGCACTGCTACCCATGTCCAACTGAGCAATCAGATAAGAGCTGGGGACCCGGAAGGACCAACTCAGACCCCGCCCAGAGGTGAGGAGGGGTCAGCAGGCCTGAGCGCCTGGAGAGTTGAGCCCCCATCGGTTCTGGTTTGGTTCCAGGACCGGGTCCTCTCTGCAGAGCATGCACACACACACTCTGTAGCAGACAGAGATAAGCTCTGACTGCGATGGTCCCCCCAGCTGCTGCTGAGGAAATTTGCAAGGACGACATCACGCCCTCAACTGGTCAAACAGAGAAAGACTGAAGACTTGAAATTCAGTCCCCTGCCCAGAGCAGAGGTAGAGATTGAGCAGACCTTTTACCTCAGAGGGGACAAGAGGCACACAAGCCCAGTGTCACAACTGACCAGGAGCCACCTAATCGTGAACCACTAAAGTCATGGGCAGACACCAGTGCAAAAATTTACATAATAATATAAAGAACAACAAGGTAACTCCAGAAGAAAGTGGCAATCCTTCAAATACAAGTCCTGAACTGAGCAATGAAGAGGAAACAGAAGGAAGCAACACCAAAAATTTCTTTTCGATGATCATCGAAGCTCTAAAAGAAGATATGAAAAATAGCCTTAAAGAAATAGAAGAAAATACAAACAAAAAATTGGAAGAGATGAACAACTCAATGAAAGAAACATACCAGGAACTAAAAGCTGAAATAGAAGCAATAAAAAAGGCACAAAATGAGGCAAAGATGGAAATAGAAAATCTGAAGAAAAAAGCTGGAACCACAGATACAAGCATAACAAACAGAGTTCAAGAGATAGAAGATAGAATCTCTGAAGTGGAAGACTCAGTAGCTCAAATAGATATATCAGTCAAAGAAAATAGTAAAACTAAAAAAACCATAACTCAAAACGTTCAGGAAATCTGGGACACCATGAAAAGACCTAATCTGAGAATAATAGGAATAGAAGAAGGAGAAGAATACCAGCTCAAAGGCACAGATAATGTTTTCAATAAAATCATAGAAGAAAACTTCCCAAACCTGAAGAAGGAAATGCCTATAAAGATACAAGAAGCTTACAGAATACCAAATAGATATGACCCCCCAAAAAAAGTCAGCGCACCACATTATAATCAAGCCACAAAACACACAGAACAAAGAAAAAATTTTAAGAGCTGCAAAAGAAAAGGGCCAACTTACATACAAAGGCAGACCCATCAGAATAACACCTGACTATTCAATGGAAACAATAAAAGCTAGAAGGACTTGGTCAAAAGTTATACAGATGCTAAAAAAGTATGGCTGCCAAACTAGAATACTATACCCTGAAAAATTATCAATCACCATAGATGGAATAAACAAGATATTTCATGACAAAGTCAGACTGAAAGAATATCTATCTACCAATTCAGCGCTACAGAGAATATTAGAGGGAAAACTCCAACCTAAGGACCCCAGATACACCAATGAAATCACAATCAATAAAGCCATAGAAAAATACTCCAGAGAAAGGAAATACAAACAAGTTACCACCAAAAATGACAGGAAATATCAATCAATGGTCACTAATTTCCCTTAATATCAATGGACTCAACTCTCCTATAAAACATCACACACTAACAAGATGGATACAACAACAGAAGTCATCCTTCTGTTGCCTACAAGAAACACACCTCACCCACAAGGACAGACACAGACTTAAAATAGAAGACTGGGAAAAGATTTTCCAGTCAAATGGTCCTAAGAAACAAGCAGGGGTTGCAATCCTAATATCTAACAAAGTAGACTTTAAGCTAAAAGCAATTAAAAGGGACCAAGATGATCACTACTTATTCATCACAGGAAAAATTGGACAAGAGGAGATTTCAATCCTGAATATTTATGCCCCTAATATAAGGGCACCTACTTATGTAAAAGAAACACTGCTAAGGCTCGAATCCCACATCAGTTCTTACACCCTAATAGTGGGAGACTTCAATACCCCACTTTCAACCCTGGATAGGTCAACCAGACAGAGACTCAACAGAGAAATAAGGAGTCTAAATGAGGTTATGATGCAAATGGATTTAATAGATATCTACAGAAGCTTCCACGTAAAGGCAAAGGAATATACATATTTCTCAGCTCCTCATGGAACTTTCTCCAAAATTGACCACATAATTGGTCATAAAGCAAATATCAACAGATACAAAAAAAATGGAAATAATCCCTTGTAACATATCGGACCACAAGGGCCTAAAGTTAGAGTTCAACAACATCAAAACCCAAAGAAAGCCTACCAACTCATGGAAACTAAACATCAATCAGCTAAACCATCTCTGGATCAAGGAAGAAATTAAGAAAGAAATCAAAGTCTTCCTAGAATTCAATGAAAATGAATCTACAATGTATCCAAACTTGTGGGACACAATGAAAGCAGTCTTAAGAGGAAAATTCATAGCGCTAGATGCCTATATGAAAAACCTTGAGAAATCCCACACTAGAGACCTAACAGCTCAGCTGAAAGCCTTAGAACAATTAGA
>PVIH01013084.1:0-60183 GCA_004025045.1 Sigmodon hispidus
GAAACAAAAAGAACAATACAAAGAATCAACGAATCTAAGAGTTGGTTCTTTGAGAAAGTTAACAAGATAGATAAGCCCTTAGCCAAACTAATCAAAAAACAGAGAGAGTGTCCAAATCAACAAAATCAGAAATGAAAAGGGGGACATAACAACAGACCCCCAGGAAATACAGAGAATTATCAGATCATATTTTGAAAATCTGTATTCCACAAAAATGGAAAACCTAGAAGAAATGGACAGCTTCTGGACAGGTACCATCTACCAAAATTAAATGAAGATCAGATTAATTACCTAAATAGGCCTATAACCCTTAAGGAAATTGAAACTGTTATTAAAAGCCTCCCCAAAAATAAATGCCCTGGTCCAGAAGGTTTCAGTGCCGAATTCTACCAGACATTCAAGGAAGAATTACTACCGTTGCTCCTCAAACTATTTCACACAGTAGAAACTGAAGGAATATTGCCAAATTCCTTCTATGAAGCCACAATTACCCTAATACCCAAGCCACTCAAAGACACAAAAAGGAAAACTAAAGACCAATTTCCCTCATGAATATTGATGCAAAAATTCTCAACAAAATTTTGGCAAATCATATACAACAATGTATAAAAAATATCATCCACCACGACCAAGTAGGCTTCATCCCAGAAATGCAGGGCTGGTTTAACATATGAAAACTGTAAACGTTATCCATCATATAAACAAACTAAAGGAACAAAACCACATGATCATATCCTTAGATGCTGAAGAAGCCTTTGACAAAATCCAACACTCCTTTATGATTAAAGCCCTGGAGAGATCAAGAATACAGGGAGAATACCTAAATATAATAAAGGTGATTTACAAGAAGCCGACAGCCAGTATCAATCTTTTTTTTTTTTTTTTAATTTTTTTTTGATTTATTTATTTATTATGCATACAGTTTTACAGAAGAGGGCGCCAGACCTCATCATAGATGGTTGTGAGCCACCATGTGGTTTTGCTGGGAATTGAACTCAGGATCTCTGGAAGAACAGTCAGTGCTCTTAACCTCTGAGCCATCTTTCCAGCCCCAAAGATATGTTACTTTTTTTTTTTTTTAAATTTTTTTGCCAGTATCAATCTTAATGGAGAAAAATTCAAAGCAATCCCACTAAAATCAGGAACTAGACAAGGATGTCCTCTCTCCCCTTATCTATCTAATATAGTTCTCCAAATTTTAGCTAAAGAAGTAAGGGAATAAAAAGAGATTAAGGGGATTCAAATTGGAAAAGAAGTGAAACTATCTCTATTTGCAGATGATATGATTGTATACATAAGTGACCCACAAAATTCTTCCAAGGAACTTCTACAGCTAATAAACACCTTCAGCAATGTAGCAGGATACAAGATTGACTCAAAGAAATCAGTAGGCCTTCTATACACTAAAGACAGAAGAGCTAAAAATGAAATAAGGGAAACATAATAGCTGCAAATAGTATTAAATACCTTGGAGTAACTATAACCAAACAAGTAACAGACCTATTTGACAAAAATTTTAAATCACTGAAGAAAGAATTTGAAGAGGATATCAGAAAATTGAAAGCTCTCCCATGTTCCTGAATAGGTAGGATCAACGTAGTAAATATGGCAATTCTACAAAAGGCAATCTACAGATTCAATGCACTGTCCATCAAAATCCCAACACAATATTTTTTGGACCTTGAAAGAGCAATACTCAATTTCATTTGGAATAACAGGAAAGCCAGGATTGCCAGAACCATTTTACTCAACAAAAGAACCTCAGGAGGTATCACCATCCCTGACTTCAAGTTATACTATAGAGCTACAGTAATAAAAACAGCCTGGTACTGGCATAAAAACAGACTTGTGGACCAATGGAATAGAATTGAGGATCCAGACATTAACCCAAAAACCTATGAACACCTGATCTTTGACAAAGAGGCCCAAAACGTTCAATGGAAAAAAGAGAGTATATTTAACAAATGGTGTTGGCTTAGCTGGATGGAAGTGTGTAGAAAAATGCAAATAGATTCGAGCCTGTCACCCTGCACAAAACTCAAATCCAAGTGGATCAAAGACCTCAACATAAACCCAGCCACTTTGACCTTGATAGAAAAGAAAGCGGGAAATACACTTCTACAAATTGGCACAGGCCACCACTTCCTAAATATAACACCAGTGGCACAGACACTAAGACCAACAATCAATAAGTGTGATTTCCTGAAGCTTGGAAGCTTCTGTAAAGCCAAGGACACTGTCAATAGGACAAAATGACAGCCTACAGAATGGGAAAAGATTTTCACCAACCCTATAAGTGATAGAGAACTGACCTCTAAGATATATAAAGAGCTCAAGAATCTAGAGCCCAAAACCTTGAATAACCCTATCAAAAAATGGGGTACAGATCTAAAAAGGGAATTCTCAGCAGAGGAACTTCAAATGGCTGAAAGGCACCTGAAAAAGTGCTCATCATCTTTAGCCATCAGAGAAATGCAAATCAAAACAACTTTGAGATACCACCTAACACCTGTTAGATTGGCTAAGATAAAAGGCACAGATGACAGCCTATGTTGGAGAGGATGCGGAGCAAGGGGAACACTCCTCCATTGTTGGTGGGATTGTAAGCTTGTTCAGCCACTTTGGAACACAGTATGGTGGTTTCTCAGAAAATTAAGAATCAATCTCCACAAAGGCCCAGAAATACCACTTCTGGGTGTATATCCTAAAGATACACAGTCATACTCCAAAGGCATTAGCTCAACTATGTTCATAGCAGCATTATTTGTAATAGCAAGAACCTGGAAACAACCTAGATGTCCCTCAACTGAAGAATGGATTAACAAACTGTGGTACATCTACACAATGGAGTACTACTCAGCAGTAAGAAAAAACGATATCCTAAAATTTGCAGGCAAATGGATGGATTTGGAGAACATCCTCCTGAGCAAGGTATCAAAAACTCAGAAAGATAAGCAGGGGATGTAATCACTCATTAGTGGTCTCTAAACAAACTAACAAGAAAAAAGCCAAGCATGCCCAAGCTGCAAACCACAACCACTGAACAGCTTGGGAACATAAACACCCTGGACTGATGCGCCGCGCCCCGTTCCGTCCAGCAGGAAAAGACACAGCACCAGGATTCTTCTGTGGTAATTGACCAGGTCCTTTATTGTTACAAATACTTCTTGCAGTAGTAGCCCCTTGCAGTAGTTCCTCTCTCCCAACCTGTGCAGCCAGTTTTAAGCCCAAGTCCTTCACTCAGCTAATGCCGCGTGGGCCTTCACCATAGGGCCACGCACACGGAAGCAAGCTAGTCAATTCAGCACATCCCATGGATGGAGTTAATTATTACTAGAAGCATTCACCATCAAGAAGGCGGGGAACAGGGGCCAGTGTCATCTTTAAGGTGCGGCAGCTCCCAACAGACTGACACCTTGGATTCCACTTCCCCTAGAGGAACACCTGACTCACTCTTGAGGGAGGGGGATAAAACTGGATCTTCCAGGAGTGGAGACTGAACTAAGCAATATTGGGTCAGTGGGACCATGGGACTGTCTGCTGACTGCCCAGGGAGGCGATGGGGAGTTGTGGAGAATAATGAATGACTGGATGTGGCAGGAGGGGGAAGGGACCTTGAATAAGGGTATACATGGTTAGAAAGTCTGACGTCTTTATTAACAATAATAATAATAATAATAATAATAATAATAATAAAGGAAAAAAACTCAGTATAAAATGCCTCCCACTGATTCTTGCTTTAAATGTTTGCAGGGTGGAGTCTAGTTGGAGCATGGAGGTCTCTAGGGGTGTACCTTTGAAGGCTGCACTGGGTCTAAGATGTTCTTCTTGGGTTCTACTCCTTGAAATAAGCACTTCTGCATTACAAGTTCAGTGCTCCATGGTGTCAAGCAACCACATGTCTCTCTGTCTGCCTGTGTGAGAATTTTAAATATTTCTTTATATGAGAAAAATACATGATTTTTTTCTTCTTCACCCTTTCTCATTCCCCAGTTTACCTTCCAACACACATATGTATTTGCCTATGGAAGCCAGAGGTCAACTTTGAACACTGTTAATCACTCTTATTTTTTGAAATGTGGTCTCTACTGAAGCTGGGGTTCACTGATTCAGATAGACAGCTGGCCAGTTTGTTGGGGCTCTTGTCTGTGCCTCCTAGAATAGATTACAGGTACATCCCTACACTCAGCTCCTTAGATGGGTGCTGGATTTGAACTTGGGTCCTCATGCCCACTTGGTAGAACCATCTCCTCAGCTCATATTTTACACATATTTACATTTAAATAGATTGTGCATGTGACAGAACATATGATGCTTGAATATTTTCCTTGTAGATTTCATTTTGGTTTTATCTTAATTGTCTATTAACGTATTGCTTCTTCATTTCTTTATATTTGCATGTATCTCTCATGTACACATTTTTAAAAGCCTAATATGTAATTACATTTCAAGTTCCATGAGAATAGGAACTTGGCTTTTGGTGTTGGAAGGATAAGTCATCACATGGCCTGCAGTAGATAACAAATGCCTATTGGCTAAACATCACTGGACCTGAATAACAGAAAAACACATTGAAATATAACAACTATAAAATATATTCATTTATCAAACATGTATTCACTACCTAAGCTATTTCATATACAATGCTTAATTAATGGAGAACCAAAAGTAAAGCACACTTACAGTCTGATGTTCAGTTTTCATTATAGTAAATAGTACCTGTTTAATATTTCTATCTCATATGCCTATATGTGTGGTATATGTAAGTATATGTATATACACTCGAATGCATTTCAAATCAGAGACTGATGTCTGAAATCTTCCTCCATTGCACTTCCTCTTATTCACACTAAAGTCTTATGAAGATTAATCTTGGATGTCAACTTCTCATACCTGGGATGAGGGAAACTCAGCTGAGGCATAGCTTATACCAGACTGGCTGCCAGGCATGTCGGTAAGCCATTTTATTGACTGCTAATTGAAGGGTCTTGCTTGTGGACAGTCTGTTACACCCTCTTGCCCAAGCAAGCCTGGATTATAGGATAAAGGTAGGTAAATGGGAGCCTGATAAGCACATTCCTCCATGGTCTTTGTATCAGTTCCTGTAGGGAGCCGGGAGCCCGGTCAAGCAGGCAAAACGGTGCCGGTTTCCGGTACCAAGGCGCGGCCGAGGTGATAAACAACGTATCTGCGCATGTCCCCCGGTAAGTTTCCACTCTGTGAGCCAAGCCCTCTGACCCTGCGTCATATCAGGAGAGAGTTCGCAACCAACCAGAAGGGGAGACGTAAGAGGCGAGGGCTTGACAGTATAAAAGCCGGCTCCTGGCAAGGGGTCGGGGTCTTCCCATTTTGTAGAGAATAAACTTGCTGCAGAAGGATCCAAACTGCGTACTGCGTTCTTCTTCGCAGGCGAAGACAGGGCGTGGGGCAAGTTCCCTTGGAGTTTCTGCCTTGGCTTTCCTGGACTGTCAACCTATAAGTCAAATAAACCCTTTCCCTCCCAGAGTTACTTTTTGTTAGTGTGTTGTTACAACAGAAAAATATAGAGCGGAAATTGATACCAGTGAGTGGGCTTGCTCTAGTGGATCTCAACACGTGGCTTTTCTGTCTTTGAGCTTTATTGGAGGAAGGAGTGGGATAGGGGAGGAGAGTGAGAAAAGCCATTGAGTATTCAGAGACTGCTACACTGTGGCTGGAACTTGGAAGAAAATGCTAAGTACTGCAGATGACAGAGGCTTGGTCTGTGAAGTCTGAGGGGTAAGAGCAAATGCTCTACCAGTTCTATTTGCATGATAATATATTTGAATTGGCAATATGTGGAAGTAAAGCCTTTTCTGGGACAAAGTCACTTATTGGCTCAAGCTGAAAAACTAGTGCTGATTAATAAGAGACCCACATTGGGAGAACAAAGTCCAAAATTAAAACTTCAACAGAAAGAAACAAAACAGACAAAACAGAAGTCTTGGAAGAGAAAAATACCATAACTGAATTAAAAACTAATAGAAGTGTTCAAAAGTAGACTGTAGTCAGCAGAAGAAATAACTATTCAAGTTGAAGACAGAACATTTAAATGATCAAAATAGAGCAAAAAATGGAAAAAAATAATGAAGACGGCTTCAAGTGTTTATGAAGCATCATCAAATACACATATTAGAGTCTTGGAAGGACAAGAGACAATGAGCAAAATCTTTATGCAGAGAATTGATAGCTGGAAAATCCCTATATCTAGGAAAGGAAATGAATAACCAGGTCCAGAAAGCCCAACTGACTACAAATAAGATGAACCATCCCCAAAAAAGTACACATTGATAACTGCATGTGAACAGGTACATTTGGTGACATAAAGAAAAATAGCCTTTAACTAGCAAACATCCAAGACAAAGAGGACCACACAGAAGAAGATCAACCCACCACATTGTGAACACACATGGTGCAGGATCAGAGGGCAATACTGATGTCAGAGAAAGATAGCCAGACAATGGCAGCAGGAGATGTCTGATCTAGACAGAATAACTAGATGGAAAATGTGTGACAAAGTGGTGGACTTGAATAATACCCACAGTCCAAATGCACCTAAACATTCAACCCAGCAACAGAATAGTCATGTTTCTAAGGTTTGTCAAGAACATTCTCCAACATAAATAGACCACATGTAAAGTCAAATACAGACCTGAACAAATTAAAAAGATTGAAATTCTATGAAGCATTTTTACCACAAAGAAATAAACTGTAATTCAGTATCTGAAAGAAAATTAGAAATCACAAACAAGAAAAAAATAAAACACATACAAACCCACCCCCTACACATGTTTAAAATAAAAATCAAAAGGGAAATCAGAGTTTCTTTATACAAATGGAAATGACAAAAAAATGCAAGTTATTATGGGATGTAGAAAAAGTAGTACCGTTTAAGCATCATAAAAATCCAAAGCTAAAATGCTCAAAAATCTGAAACATGGGGGTGCCAGCATGATCCTACAAGTGAAAAGCTCCACACCTGACTTTATGTGACAGGTCACAGTAAAACATAGTTACACCAAAAAAAAAACTGTATGAAATTATGCACAGATTTTGTGTACATAAAACAAATGCATTCTGTGTTAGACTTGGGTTCCTTTCCCAAGTTACCTCATTATACATTATAAACTCTGAAATATTTGAAAATTCCAAACACTTCTGGTTCCAACCATAAGAGATACTCAATCTGCAATACATAATTTTGTAGTGACAAAATTCTACATTCAAAAAGAAGTGTGTCAAATACAAAAACTAACTTTATACCTCAAAGGATTAGAAAAATAAGAAAAATCTAAACTGGAGGTTATAAATGAGTGAATCAACAGAAATTCAGGGTAGAAAGAAACAAAATACAAAACTGAAAAATAATAGGAAAAAATTATTAAAAGAAAATTTGGATAAACAATAAAGAGAACTGTGGAGCCCTTTGCTAGACTAGCTAAAACTAAAGAGAGAAGGACAACTCCAAACCAACAGATCTGACTTGGCAGAGCAGGACAATACAACTGATAACAGACAAGAAAAGACAAACTGGACAATCTAAGAACTCAGTTAATTCCTAAAAACATACAAGCTACCAAGAATTAATCATGAAGAAGAAGAAAGTCAGAACAGACTGATAATTAGTATGGAGATTAAATCAGTAGTCAAAAATTTTCCAACAAAGAAAATCCTGAGACCAGATGGTTTCACTGGCAAGTTCCTCCAAGCACTCAGAGAAGAAGTGCTGCCAATCTTTCTTCAACTGGTCCAAAAACACTGGAAAAAAAGAACACTCTCAAGCTCACTTTTATTAATGTAGAATTGTTCTGATGAAAAATCAGGCAATGACTTCAAGAAAAGTATGGGATAGTTCTATGATTAATATGAATGCAAAAATTCTCAACAAATAACAACTAAATTTCACAACACATTAGAAAGATCATACACCATGAACAAATATATTTATTTCTGGGATTTAAGAATGGTTAAAGATACACAAGACAATAAATATTTTTATAGCACATTAGGAAAATAATGGACTTTTAAAAATCACATGATCGTCTCAGTGGGTGCAGAAAACGCTTTTGGAAAAACTCAGCATCCTTTCAAAAATAACAAAAAGTTGCAAAAAAAAAAAAAATGTCTGTGGGGAGTAATGAAGCACACAATTAAGGCCAGATACCATATGCTCACACGTGACATCACAATGATGAAAAGCTGAGGGCTTCTCGTCTATGGCTAAAGATTAGACAAGAAAATCAGTTTCTCCACCTTCCCTCAACAAAAATATTAGAAGTCTTAGGCAGGGTAAGTAAACAGCAAAAATAACTATAAGGTATGCAAAGAAGATGAGAGGAAGTGGATGTCTCTATTTTACTTATTGGCACAAGAAATTTGCACAATTGTTCAAAATTTAAAAGAACAACAACTTGACTTGATAAACTAATTTAGTAAATCTGTAGGATAGATAAAATACAAATCATTCAAAAATTCTATGTATTTCTATGCTCTATATGTACTATTTCCATAGCCTAACAGAAACTATGTGAAAAATTAAGAAAGTAATTCCTCTAATAATATTATTAAAACTAAAATGGGACACTTAGAAGAAAACATAATCAATAAAATGCAAGAGTTGTACCATAAAAATCACAGAATGTTGGTAAAGAACGCTGGATGGGAGTACCATTATTAGTCACAGTAATTTACCTGCAGGAAATTTACATATTTAATGAAATCTATACCATGATGCTGTTCTTCTTATAGGTTAAAACATCCTCAAATTCATATCAAAACACAAAAAAAGTCCTTCAAATATACAAAGTATTCTTGGTAAAAACTAAGGAACAGCTAAAAGAGCCATCCATGGATGAATAGTGATCCCCCTAATAGGCTCATATGGTAATGTTATGGTTGCTTGAAAAAAAATCATTGGATTAAAAATGTCTTAACAAGGAGATAAACTTGTGAATGGATTCATAAATTGGTAGCCTTGGTTGGGAGGTGGTGGACCTAACCGGAAGATGTAGGTTCTAGAGAAGCGTATCCTGCCCCATCATCTTCTATCAGTCTTTGTTTCCAATACACTAAGTCAAGCCATTTAGTTCTGCTCCTCTTCTCCCTCAGATGAAACTGGGTGCTCAGAGACCTCTGAACAAAAGGAAATCTTCCTTTCTCTAATTTATTCCTTTTGTATATTTGTCAGAGGGCAAAGACTAAGTAAAACTGAAAGGTTGTTAATATGATACATAGATGTAGTTCAGCATTCTGTTTCATGGTGCCCTTTAAAAGACCTAGAAAATTCTGTTATTTGTAACAGGTTAATCCAGAGGACATTACTCTGAAATAATTGGAGCACAGAGCTACAAATACTTTGTTTCACTCGGATGTGGGGCCTAAAAATATCTATCTCATAGAAAGTAACACTGAAGTTAGTAACAGCAGCAAGCAGGGCCTAAAGAGGAAGGTATCAGAAGGATAAATTTTACATTCTGATCATCTCCTGCCTGGCACAAGTACACACTTAATAATAAATAATGGAATTTAAAATATTCTAGCTATGAAATGGCTATATATGCATAGGTAATTATTTGTTGATTTAAAATAAACTTAAACTAAATTTAAAAAAAACAAATATATTTATCTTCTCAAAAATCCTAGGTTTGAGAATGTAGCATAATTTTTAAGTGTACATGACCTCAGGGCCAGGTGACCTCCATGGATATAACAAGCCCTCTGTCTCAGTTTCCCCTCATCAAAGAATGAGGATTGTAAGATATATCTTAGTAACAGCCCTGAACATCTAATTCGGTGCTCCGTGAGAACCATTTAGAACAGTAGTAAGCCTGGGGTAAACATGCACAGGTTAGCTGCTGTTTCTTTTATCCTTTGCTATGTTAAAATAAGCCCAACATTAATGACAGACAGCAATACCCACTCAGTTATGCTTACGGATCTGTGAGTCTATAAACTAGATGGTGATAGATAAGAAGTCACACCTGAGAAAGCTGGAGTTTAGGACTGGGGATCATATAAAGGTTTCTTTACTCACAGTTCTGGTGGTTGGTGCTGGCTGCTGGCTAGAAACTCCGTACAAGCTGTTGGCCCAAATACCTATACAGTGTCTCTCCATATGGTTCCTTGGCTTCCTCTCAGCATGGTGGCTGGCTTCCATTAGATAGAAATTAGAAACAAGTTTCTTTCTTTCTTTTTTTCTTTTTTTAGAATACAAGAGAACTTTGCCCCATTCCTTGACATTAGCTTTTATTTTATTGTTTTTATTTTACATATGAGTACCTCTTACTCTATTTGAATTTCTTTAATGTCTTCTCTTGCCTTACTGTTTTCCTTAATGATCTGAGTACTATGAGCAAAAGGAGTGTGGATGGTGGACAGGGCTGTCTCGTTCTTGATTTTAGTGAAATAACTTCAAATTTTTCTCCATTTAGGATGATGTTGATAGCCTTTATTATGTTGAGGTATGTTCCTTTCAGCACTACACTTCAGGACTTTTATTTTGAAGGCATATTGAATTTTGTCACAAGCCTTTTTGTACCTATTGAGATGACTGTGTGAATTTTTACTTTAAGCCCATTTGTATGGTTTATTACATTTACTGGCTTACCTATGTGGAACTGTCTCTGAATCTCAAGATGAAGCCAACTTAATGATGCTTGATCTTTTTATACATAATCCCGTATCTGTTTTGCAAATATTTTATTGCATGTATGTTTTTGCATGTCTGTTTCTCACAGATACTTAGCTATAGCTCTCTTTTTGTTAGTTTTTGTTTTGTTTGGTTTTGTTTTAACCACACCTTAGTAGTAGAGCTATTACTTGCTTTATAGAAGGCATCTGGGAGAGATTCTGATATATCTTTCTTTTGAAAAAAAAATAATTTTAGACATATTTGTTGTAGCTCTTTGAAAGCCTGGCAAACTTTTGCAGTGAATCAATCTAGATCAAGTCTTCTTTTTAGTTGGGAAGCTTTTTATAATTGTTAAAAGTGTCTTTATTTGTTAGGGTCTGTTGAAATTGTTAGTCTTGGATTGAATTTGGTGGTTCAGATGTATCCAGAAATTTGTCTGTTTAAAAGAGGTGTCTTACGTCTTAAATTTTCCAATGTAGTCAAGTAGAAGTTTTTAAAGTATGCACTTGTAAGATTCTGAGTTTCTTTTATATTTGTTGTCTGTTTCCCTGTTCATTTGTGGTCTGAATTATCTGGGCCCCTCCTCCTTCAGTTACTTTTTCTGGCCAAGGGTTTGCTAATCTTGCTAATCTTTTCAAAGAACCAGTGCTTAGCTTCTTAATTATTTGAGTCTGATTTGTTTGTGAATGCTTTTTTCTATTCCACTCATTTCCATAAGAAGCTACAGAAAGAAAACAAATGAAGATATAATTCTTGAAATATAAACTAGGACAAAAATATAAACACTCCCACCAAAATGATAGAAACCAACACATAGCTTTCAAAAATAACTTAAATATCAATGGCTTAATCCAGTCAAAAAAACACATGTTAGTTGAATTAAGAAGCAAAGTCTAGATTTTATTGTTATCTACAAGAAAGTCATCTTGTCCTCAAGGATAGGGACCACCTTATATGGACAGAATTAAAAAAAAAAAAATCTAGTCTGAGTAAATGGAACCAGGAAGCAAGTTGGCACTGTTGTCCTCATATCAGATAAAACAGAACTCAGAGCAAAATTAACCAGAAGACATAATGAAGGATACTTCATTCTGATAAAGAAAATAATTAACCAAGAAGACATTACAGTCCTGACCAGACATACACCGTTAGGCAGAAGATTACAATCCTAAACAGACATACACCTGTAGGCAGAAGTTTCTGTCTTGTGTTTGAGAGTTGCTGGCAGGACAGAAGCTTCAGCCCACACACCAAACTCTGAGATACTCAGTTCCATAAAAGTCACACCACTGGGTTTTAAGACACAAATTACCTCCAGTAATAGTACATGATTCCAACACCCTGCTGGCTCCAATAGGCAAGTAATGTAAGTAATACGTACAAAAAATATGAGAATTTGAATTTGAATTAAATGACACCATACATTCAATGGACCTAATAGATACCTACAGAATTTTCCAACTTTTAAGGTTTTTGGCTGCTATTCTGAGTTACTTTCTATACAAGTAAGTGATCTGTGTGGCCTTTGATTTTCTCTTACATTCTTCTATACCTATAGAATTCTATATAATTCTTCTATATTGTTCTTTGTTTCATATATTTCATGTTTTGAAGTTCCTTTCTAATTCTGTCTTGGTGTTCTGTGTGCTTTGGGTAACTCTGTGGATACATCTTTTCTTAATTTAGAGAAATTTTCTCTCTGGTCCAGTGGAAGATCTAGGCTTTTCATTTCTATATTTGTCTCCAAATTCCTTTATATTCCTCCTGTGTTTTTAATTTTTTTATTCTATTATTTCATTGAGGGGTCCAATTCCTCTGTTTACTATCTTTAATCCCTGATAATTAGTCTCCTAATTGATTTAGTCTAGTGGTAAGACCTTCCCCTTGAGTTTACTAATTAAATTATTAGCCTTTAAATTCCATCCCTATTGCATTTTTAATTTTTTTCAGTGTTTCTCTTCATTTAATTCACTTTTCAAATCCTGTATATATAGTCTTCTGTTGCAGTAGGTTTCCCGGCACCCGTTTGGGCCCAGAGTTTATATCTGGCCCACGGTGGCTTTTGTCCCCCAAAGAAATCGATCAGACACTTATATTACTTCATACTGTTTGGCCCATGTCTTAAGCACATTACTAGCTAGCTCTTTCATCTTAAATCAACCCGTTTCTACTATTCTACCCACCACGTGGAGCGCCGTGGATCACCTGTATTTCTTACATGTCTGTCTTCTTCAGGGGCCGGATGGAGACTGACTAACTCCACCCTTCTCCTACCTGCCTGTCCTCTGATCCTCCACCCACTTCTATGGTGCTCTGCATAGGCCAAAACAGTCATTTATTTACAGCATACAGAGAACATTTTCACCATAGTCTTCCTCATTTCCTTCTGCCTATGTTTGTTTCTTGGACTTTACTCAGGAGTTTCATCCTGTCGTCTTCTAAGTTCCTTTGATTTTTTGCCTTTCTTTTTAAAATCTCTGAATTCTTGTTCATAAATACTGTGTCCTGGGATCTATCCAGATGATTCCCATTAGAGCTGTCTCCAAAGCAGCATGGGAAATTCACTGTGAGTCTCCAGCTCTCCCATGAAAATGCTTTCTTTACCACCAGATTAATTATGTATAGGACCTACATGATCTCATTTCTCCTTTTTTTATATATATTCAGTAGTGGTAGAGGTTAGTTGTAGCTAAATGTAATAGAAATTCTTGTTACCAAGAGACCAAATGTTACATTACCCTTCTTCAAAATAATTTGTCAAATTTAATTTTTATTACTTTAATGACTGTTTACAATGTATTTATTATATGTTGGTTTACTGGAAATGTAAATATGAGTAAGGTAGGTAAATTTCTGCTGTCCAGTTTTATAACCTAGGAGAGGATTTAAGAGCTTAGAACTTATGGGTTGGACTTAGGGTATTTATGAACCTACAAAATTATATGCATTGTTTGAAAAAGAACAAATGACTTGTTTAAAAATCAGATTCTAATCAATCACAAAAAGTGAAAAATCTACAAATATGAAGATGTCACAACAAGCCTCACATTCAGCATCACAGACAAAGGAAGGAAGAGGGTTTGCCATGTAAACTCTCCATAGATGAGAGATATTTTCTTCCCGCTCGGAGAGGGTCTTTATTCCCAGCCTACTGCATGGTACTGAAGACACCTGCCTGGATAAAGAAATGTTGTTATAGATGTTAATTTGAAAGCTGTGCTACAAGGAAGCCTCCCTTGCTGCTATAATTCTACATTGGTGACTTATTTGTCTTTTCTATAGCTTATTATTTATATTATCAATCAATAAATAGATTTTGAATTCTTTATATGTCTTTTAATACATAGGCTACAACCATATAGAGTTCTCAAATGGGTTGTATTATGCAGTCGTGTTACACTGTCCTGAAATATATTCTCCTCTTGGCCTCGGTATGGCATCATTTGCTAAAAAGGACAAGAAATTAAGTTTTAAAATGTTTGCATAGTAGTTACAAATTCACTTTATTTTATTATTACTGCTGTTGTTGTGTGTATGTTCATTTCATACACATAAGCAGGCATGTGCATATGCCTGAGCATATGCATACAGACGCCAGATGCATCTTCTATTTCTATCTGCCTCATTCCATTCTTAAGATTCTCTGGCTAAACCAGAAACTTGGCTAAGCTGGGTGGCCATTAAGCTCCTGGGATCCAACTATCTCCTTTTCCCCAGTTCTGAGCTTCCAGGCATGTGCAATCATTCTTGACATTTTTAATGTTAGTGCTTGGATTCAAACTCAGGTCTTCATGTTTGCATAGCAAACACTCTTACCTGCTGAGTTATCTCCCCCATCATTATTTATACATTCACTTTAAAGCATTATCCACTGAACATGTTACTATTGGCTTCCAAAGTTTGTTATTTTGAGCAGGATTTATGTTGTAGCTATATGGGTACAAATAATGATATAAAAATGCATATATGTGTGATAGGATGATAAATGAATATATATTACGTGTTATCATCCAAACACAGCCTTATAAATCAAACAGAAGAAAGACAGAGGTTGAAAACAGGAATAGCAAAGGACAATTTATGATTCTGGAAGGCCTTGAATAATCAATTTTGTCATGTGGATTTTATATCAGACACAATGTAGACAGTATGTACCAAGAGAAAGAAACCTTGTTTATACAAGCCACAGTCACAAGTAATGTTCTGATCAGCTTTGCTTAAATTCTTCAATTTCTCCACAAATCTAAAAATCCCCATCAAGTAAACAGGCAAAGTGTGACACCTAGAAAAGGGAGCAGGTGTTATAGAAGGTTTCCGGGGCCCTTTTGGGCCGGAGGTTTGGACCTGGCCCGCAGCAGCTTTTGTCCCCCAAAGAAATGAATCAGACACTTGTATTAACTTCATACTGTTTGGCCCATGTCTTAAGCACATTACTATCTAGCTCTTTCATCTTAATTCAACCCATTTCTAGTAATCTACCTGCCACGTGGCCCGGCCCGTGGCTCACCTGCATTCCTTACATGATTTTTCCTCGGGGTTGGATTAACATGAAAGAGCTAGCTAGTAATATGCTTAAGACATGGGCCAAACAGTATGAAGTTAATATAAGTGTCTGATTCATTTCTTTGGGGGACAAAAGCCACCGCAGGCCAGGTTCCAAACCTCAGGCCCTAAAGGGCCCAGGAAACCATCTTATAACAAGCAGGTGACAGTGTTCCTTTGTACCAAGGTTTTGGATATTTCATAAAAATATTCCATTAACAAAAGTATCTTATCAAATATGTAATTCTGTCAGCATGACAGAAAAATCTAAAAATAATTTTAGCAATAAGTTTTTAAACAGCCAGCTTTAGTGATTTCATAACCTTTTTCACACAGAAAGCAGCTTTATTAAAATGTATTTAAGTTGTCAGGCATTCACTCAGTTATTATTAGCAAGGTATTACAATGAACCATTTAGAGGCTACAACTCTTCAAGAAGAATTGTCCTTTCTCTGGGGAGAATGAAGCGACGTTTATGCATGAGCAGCTGTAATGACTCAAAGCAAAAGCTGTTAAACACTAATGACAAAACTCAAGAAATCAATGGAAGCAAAAGGGAAGTGAATATGTGAATTTAGGGCCAAGAAAAATCTCAAAAGGGAAACACTATAATGTAAACTGGGCTAAACATGAAGAGAGGTTATAAGATCTTCACAAATCTCACAGATGACCTCAGCCTAAGACAAGGAAATAATGCAATGTATCTTTGGAGCAGCACAGATAGACTTGATTGTAATAAGAATCTTGAGGAGAAGATAGAATGACTAGAAACTTGCATTACAGCCAAAATTCCTGGAGATTAAGATGTGTGGTAAGGGGTAGTCTACTCTGCTGCATAGCACATCATGGGAAGAGGGCTTTAGAAAGTGACTTACTTATACAAGGGAGAAATGGAAGGTGAGAAAAGTTACTGACAACCAGGAGGACAATTGAAAATGGCATGAATGAAGGTGAGCATCGAGACCATGAAATATGCACAAAGATCTTCTGACGTGAATATGAACTTACACAGATCTTCTGACGTGAATATGAACTTACACAGTCCACAAAAGACATGAATGATGCTTTAACTGGGAAGTCCAGGGATGTGGACCTGGACAAGACAGGCAAGCAGAGATCTACAGGAACTATCTTACGTGAGGAAGGTGAGATGCATCTGGTAGATTATCCAGTGGTTAATCCAGTAAGAATCTCTCTGTTATGACTTAGAAGCAAATGTCATCCACACAAGCTTACATATTTTTATTGATATATAAGCTTATTGATCCTGTTCTTCAGGTAGAGAAACTATTTTCAGAGGTGGTGGGATCTTCAGGCTTACCTGACAAGGGTGGATCATTGTCATCAATTCTGAAGAGGATAACCCTGGCCCACTTCTAACCCTGGCCATCTCTACTCTGATTTCTACTTTGTGGCCCTTGTGCGTTACCATTGCCATGAACTCCACCATTATGGATGGCAAACCTCTAAAATCATGAGCCAAAATATATCTTTCTTCCCATAAGTTGGTTCTATCAGGAACTCCGTCACAGGAACACAAAAGAAACAAATATTCCAAATTGACAAGAGAGAAAAGTCAGAATATTATTTGATGTGAGTCAACTCACCACTTCATTCACTTTTTAGTTGTGATGGCTGGATGTGAAATGTCCCTGATAAATGGCTGTCTGCACACTTATTTCCATAGGAGTGGTATGATTGGGAACGTTGGGAAATATTTAGGAAGAGAACCCTCACTTGAGAAGAGAATGGGTGCAAGTATTCAAGCTTTATATCCTGAACTCACTTCTTGCTCTTTTTCTGCTTCCTGGCTGTGGCTGCCATGTGAACAGCTTCTTATTTCTGCTGCCAAGTCTTCCTCACTATAATGGACTGTATCACCAATAAGGATATGCCAGACAAACCCTCTCTTCCATAAGTTGCTTTTGACAGAGTATTTCATCACACAACAGAGTAGTAGCTAAGACAGGGTACCTACTGTAAAGATGATGATCATTTGCATCTGAGTTTTGGCTGAGGCCTTCAGGGTAGACAGGCCAGAGCAAAGAAACTCCTTTGAGCAGGGTTATAACTCAGACCTGATCACCATAATGTGGTCCCTATGGAAGTGTTCCAAAGAGAGTAAGATCCACCCAGGTCAGGACAGGCAGGAAACACTTCCTACCTGGAAAATAAGAAGTAGGTTGTCCTGCTTCTAATAAGGGAAAAAACAAGTTGGAAGAGAATAAGTTGACATAGCAAATTGGAAGCAAAGAAGGATGCAGGTTGAAGAGATCAGAGTATGTCCCATTTCCTCCTAAAAAATAAACCCAGAATCAGAGTGTGGAGATGGCTAGTCATGTGTCTTTCTGTGCATGCCTGAAGCTGGGGTTTTGCTAACAGCAGTTAGTTACTTTGTTTTTATTCTTAGAGTTTCACACTTGTCAGTAGGGATCTCATGGAACATTTTGAGTGCTACGATAAAGCTTCCACTGCAGCTTGCTTGACTCAGAAGAAAAGACTTGAGAACCATTACAAACAAAATAAGAAAACTCACACATGGGTCTTAATTTAAGTGTAGGTATAAATATGAGTCATAGTAATGTTTGTCTGACCAAGAGATAGCAAAGCATGTAGGTTAAAGGTGAAGGTTCTGCAACTAGCTGGTCTGGGTTCAAATCTTATTCCATCTCATACTAGTAAACATAGAGAAATTACTTACTCTGTATTTTGATTTCTCCAGCAGTAAAGGAATGGTGTTAAAACAGGGATGTTGTGAGAGACAAGAGCCTGAATACAAAGTATTTGGTCAATGGTATCCAGTACAGAGGCAGGATAAAAGAGCATATGTACCAGTAAACTCTTATTTTAAAAGTACAGCCAGGGGATTAAGGGAGATACAAATTGGAAAAGAAGAAGTAAAGCAATCACTATATGCAGAAAATATGATTGTATACATGAATACAATAATGACCCACAAAATTCTACCAGGTAACTTCTACAGCTGATAAACACCTACAGCAATATATCAGGAAACAAGATCAATGCAAAGAAATCAACAGCCCTCTTATACACTAAAGATAAAAGATCTGAAAAAGAAATAAGAGAAACATTACCCTTTATTATACCTGCAAATAACATTAAATATCTTAGAGTAACTATAACCAAGGAAATAAAAGATCTATTTGATAAAAACTTTAAATCACTGAAGAAAGAAATTGAAGAGGATATCAGACAATGGAAAGATCTATCATGTTCCTGGACAGGTAGGATCAACATAGTAAAAATGGCAATTCCACTAAAGGCAATCTACAAATTCAATGCACTTTCCATCAAAATTCCAACACAATTTTTTAAAGACCTGGAAAGAACAATACTCAATTTCATTTGGAATAACAGGAAAGCCAGGACTGTCAAAACAATTTTGCTCAACAAAAGAACCTCAGGAGGTATCACCATCCCCAACTTCAAGTTATACTATAGAGCTACAGTAATAAAAAACAGCCTGGTACTGGCATAAAAACAGACTTGTGGATCAGTGGAATCAAATTGAAGGTCTCAACATTAACCCAAAAACCTATGAACACCTGATCTTTGACAAAGAGGCCCAAAATATACAATGAAAAAAAGATAGTATCTTCAACAAATGGTGTTGGCATAGCTGATTGATAATGTGTAGAAAAATGTAAATAGATGCAAGCCTGTTACAGTGCACAAAACTCAAATCCAAGTGAATCAAAAACCTCATCATAAACCCAGCCACACTGAACTTGATAGAGAAGAAAGTGGGAAATACCCTCCAACACATTGGCACAGGTGACCACTTCCTAAATATAATACCAGTAGCACAGACACTAAGAACAATAATCAATAAGTTGGACCTCCTGAAACTGAGAAGTTTCTGTAAGGCCAAGGACATAGTCAATAAGACAAAATGACAGTCTACAGAATGAGAAAAGATTTTCACCAACCCTACAAGTGACAGAGGACTAATCTCTAAAATATATAGAGAACTCAAGAAACTACAGCCCCAACCCCTTAATAACTCAATCAAAAAAAATGAGGTTTAGAACTAAAAAAGAATTTCTCAGCAGAAGAATTACAAATGGCTGAAAGGCACTTGAAAAAATGCTCAACATCTTTAGCCATCAGAGAAATGCAAATCAAAACAACTTTGAGATACCACCTTACACCTATCAGAATGGCTAAGATTAAAGACACGGATGACAGTCTATGCTGGAGAGGATGTGGAGCAAGAACATTCCTCCTTTGTTGGTGGGAGTGTCAGCTTGTTCAGCCACTCTGGAATGCAGTATGGCAGTTTCTCAGAAAACTAGGAATCAGTCTCCCCAAGGACTCAGCAATACCACTATTGGGCATATACCCTAAAGATGCATATCCACACCCCAAAAGCATTAGCTCAGCTATGTTCATAGCAGTATTATTCATAATATCAAGAACCTGGTACCAACCTAGATGCCCCTCAACTGAAGAATGGATTAACAAACTGTGGTACATCTACACAATGGAGTATTTACTACTCAGCAGTAAGAAAAAATGATATCCTAAAATTTGCAGGCAAATGGATGTATTTGGAGAATATCCTCCTGAGCGTGGTATCACAAACCCAGAAAGATAAGCAGGGGATGTACTCCCTCATTAGTGGGCTTTAAATAAAAAGCAAAGCACACCCAAGGTGCAAACCACAACTACTGAACAGCTTGGGATTGGAAGAAACTTGGACTGGCACCTTGGAGCCCATTTTCTCCAAAGGAATACCTAACCCAGTCTTGATATTAGGATGAGGAAAAAGGACTTGCCTGGAGTGGATGCTGAACTAAGCCATCTTGGGATCTTGGGACCTCCTGCTCTTGCTGAAGAGGAGATAAGAAGATGGAGAGAAGAAAGAGTGACTGGGAGGGTCGGGAGGGGGAAGGGAGTTTGAACAAGGGGATACATGGATTAAAAAATGAGACTTTATTAAAAAATAAATAAAAAATCAAAAAAATAAGCCAACAAAATTTAAACCCCAAAAGGTACAAATCAGGAGAGGTACATTGAAGACACTTAATAATTTTCAAAGATTACTAAGAGACATTGCCAATTTATGACTCACTATTGGAATAAAAAAATGATGAACTGGAAAAAAAAGTACAGCCATGCCCTTCCTTATGACCTAAATAACCTTATATGATGTGGGATGTCTGTCTGTATACTGTGAATACCATTGGATAATAAAGAAACTGCTTGGGCCTATAGCAAAGCAGTTTAGAAGCAGGCAGGAAACCCAACCATAGATAAAGGAGGAGGGTGGAGTCAAGGCAGACACTGCAAGCTGCTGCCCAAGAGAGCAAGATATAATGGAACACAGGTAAAGCCACTAGCCATGTGGCAAGACACAGATGAATAGAAATAGGTTGGGTTAGGTTGTAAGAGCTAGCTGATAATGATCCTAAGCCATAAGCCAAATAGTTCATAATTAATATTATTAAGCCTTTGTGTGATTATTTGGGGCTAAGTGGATGCAGGACTGCAGGTCTAGACCTCAGGCCAGATGGGCCACAAACTTCTGGCTACACTTGTAGAGCTCTATTAAAACATTAGCATGAAATTCAAGAAGTATCTGATTTCTTTGTTATCGTGGAATAAACCCGCCACCAATTTCTATGTTTCAAATAAGATTTATTTTGTTATAATTATGAGCAAAAAAGCCACCCACGGGCTACAAGCCACGTAATAAATAAATTCATAAAAATAAGTTAATTTAAAAAAAAAACTAGTTAATAATGTGCTTATAGGCCAAACAATATTAAAATATATAAACATATAATTCATTTCTTTTAAAAGACAAAAGCTACGAGCACACAGACCAGGCTCCACACCGCCGGCACCACACGTGTGCCAGGTCACAAATCTCCAGACCCAAACAAGCCAAAAAAAACTTACTACAACACTTTGTCTCTGAAGATAGCTAGTGAACCATGAGAAAAGAGGTGGAAGATAATAAGGTATTTTTTGTGGAAACTTTTAAATAGCCTTGTTACCTTTTCTGGGCCTCTAAGAAGGAGACTTAGTGTTATATATGATAAGAGGGTTACAATCACAGTCAAAGAACAAGTCCCAGGGCTCTTTAGTGTGTACTCTAAATAGGAGCAGTAAGTACCATAGGTGTTAGCGTCTGCACAAAAGGGGAACTTTGAGGAGCAAACCTCAGATGTGTCTTGCTCACTTTCAGTAAGCAGCTGACTTGAAAGCGAAACTTTTCTTTATAGATAAGATGGTTTGGTGAGGGATTTGTCTCCCAAGTGAAACACTGAGGAATATTATAAAGAAGCACCAGTAGCAATAGAAAAGCTAAGGTGTTTTGAATTAGAGGGCATGGAAACCCTGAGCTTCCTGGGGCTTTAGCTGTGGCCTGTCTGGAGGAGTGAGAGTGCACCTAGTACAGTCATACATCACTCATTTTTCAAAGGATATTTTCCAGTGTCTTTGCTGCCCTCCTCATGACAGGTACTGGCTGCAGAACTGTGTGGCTCCATGAGGTTTGCTAAGCAAAGCAGATATTCCATTTTGTACCTATGTGAAAACAACACATGGTATTCTTCCACCTGCAGCAGTCTTGATGAATGACCAAAGCAAATGAACACATTTGCAAAGAGACCAAAACAGCAACAGCCATCCATTATGCCCAGGATTCCATAGAGAACAATTTCCCTTATCATTTTAACAATATTATTCTCTAACTACAGATCAATATTTTAATAATTTTTTCAAAGTTTCTCTATACAGATACTACTTTTCCAGTCATGTATAAGAGAGTTTTTATCCACTGAAGTCACATTTTCAAGACTTTTAGTCTGATTTCCAAAGCATACTTATACTTGCTACTCAATTTAGACTAAGCATCTCTCCACAGATATTGCTGTGCTTCCTGAGGATTGGCATGGTCTTGTAGAGCTCTAGCAATGATTCTGTGGAACACAGTTTGGTCAGGGTCAAATGACAAGAAAGCTGAAGATGGATTGCCATCAAGTTACTGTCCCACCACCAAAAGAGAAGCAGAGGAGAAGGGAGGAAAGAAAAAGAAGGGAGAGGAAGGTTCTGGGCCAGGAGCAGAAGTGGAGAAGTATAAGTTTCCTCAGAAGTCAGACAGGAATTCATGGCTTCCTAGCAGGGAATGAAGGACTGGAGAGAGCTAAGTAAAAGAATATAGACCTAAGTTCAGATCCCCAGATCACATGTGAAATCTGAGCATTCCTGCAACCCCAGCCTTTCTGAGACAGAGCTAGAAGGGACCTGGGGCTCATTGGCCAGGTGAGTCAAGATAGGAAACTCTAGAACACACAATGAAAGACATTCCCAAATAAGATGAAGAGCCACTGAGAAAGGCACCTGATTTCTGTTTGGCCTTTACAACACTTTCTCACCTCTCTCTCTCTCTCTCTCTCTCTCTCTCTCTCTCTCTCTCTCTCTCTCTCTCTCTCACACACACACACACACACACACACACACACACACACACACATTTATATACATGCTTATTTATACCCATAAACACAATATTAAGAGTAAAAGAGTAAAAGGCATCTGATAAATTATGGGCCAAAGTGAGTAGTGACCTACTTGGGGAATCCATAAAATCATGAACCTTCATCTTCAGTGAGCTAGAACACAATTAATACTTGAGATTAAAAAATACAGCTTACACAATAAAGTGTACTGAGTCTATTTGAAGAACACCACTCAAGTTTTAAAAATTAGGTTGGGTTTATACCACCTTAGCAGCCATGAGATTTGGCCAAAGACAGTTTTTTTCCAAGGAAAAGTGTTGCCTAGCATTGGAGAACTTCCAATCAAAAGAACAGTCAAGAAAAACAAATGTTTCTAATGTTTATTTTAATGAAGTTATCGACACACTTTTTATGAATAATGATTGAGTAGGTTTTGTAGGAAGAAGAAATGACCAAAATTGCACCTCAAAGACATTTTCTTCCAGGGAGAGAATCTTATCTTTTCTACAACTGTTTTTTTTTTTCTTTTTTCCATTATGAGAAACTGACTTCTTGATTTCTTGCTTGTTTTACAGATATGATTCCTGCAGCAGCATAGGACTAGAGGATGCTTCATTCATTTCCATGGGACCATGGGCTCCTTTATAGTTCAGATCTATGTATAAATACCAAACTTAGAGCTAAGGATTAAGCCACCCTGAAGTTAATCGGTATTTAGTAAATGTCCAGTGCATGTTCTTCCTGAGAATTATATATATTAGTATAAAGAATATTGCTTTTTCAGAGCAATACTATGGACTTGTTATCATTAGCGCATGTACCTGGAGGATTCACTTTCCTCCCTAACCTCCTTATAATGGTGTATGGTCCAGTCTCTGGTCACAAACATGGCCACACCAAGAATTCATACAATATCTATCTCATAATTCTGTCTTTATTAGTATTGCCCTTTGTACAGCTGAGCTAAAGAAAGGCTTGCCAGACTGGAGAATGCTGTGATATGGAGGGAGCTGAGTGGGTTGGGAGTTGAACTATACACAAGGAGTTCAGCTTCCATTTACCACTGTGAGGCAGCGGGCAAGTTCCTTGTCTCCTGTGTGTCTCATTATCCATTTAGCAACACAGAATATTTGCTGAGGCCTTCCTGTACTAGGGCTGTGCTAGACAGCCTCAGATGAAAGGTTGGCAAACAGATCAAAGACGCTGTGGGTAGACACAATAAAAATTCATGTAGAAAAAGGACAGAGTTCCACAGGCTCTATTTCTAAGAAACTGAAAAAGAAGAAAACAATGAGAGGAAACTCACCCGGACGAAACAAATGTTTAGCAAATACATCGTAGAGCCAATGACATAGGCACTATTGAAGGTGAGTTAAAAGGCAGAGAGATACACAAAGGCAAATAATGCAGGGCTCTGCTCTCCACTGCCAGCTGGGAAAATAGTCACAAAAACAGGTAAAGGTAGACTGAGACAATTCCTTCTGTACTGTTGTGACTTATTCATTCTAACACAGGAATGCAGATGCAGCAGATGGGCAAAGCTGTGATAAAGCCTGAAGGATGTACCAACAAGGACATGAAATATGGAAGTCACATATACCTTCCTTCTGAGTACAGACTCAAGTCAAGGATGGAAATAGCTCTAATTTTTTTCTGTTCTATCTTTTTTGCTATGGACAAGGAATGTATATGAGAATGTACGCTACCCTTTCCTTCTATACGTCATCACCTAGTAGACAATATAATATCAGCAAATACTTACAAATACATAGTAGAAAAATGCATGCATTTCTTCCCTTTTAGTGGTCAGTTCTCTCCTTGCATCCTTGAGGCTTCAGAGAAGTTAGAAAGTGTTGGGAGCCAAAGTCAACTTATTTTTTAGCTTCTATAGCTAGCCAGCAGTCATTTGCCAGAAGGCTACATTTCCCTATTGTCTTTAGCTTAACCATGACTCCTGATAGTCTGGCTTGATTCTCTCAGCTCAGCAGGTGACACCCTCCAGACCCTCAACCCATAACAGATAGATTTTCATACTAATTCTACCCTGTCTGTTACTCTCCCTCAAAGGCTTGCCACATTCTTTTGTATTTCCCACCCCCTTTTCTCCCAGCTACCTGCATGGCAGAGATTCTGTATAAATATTGGCTGTAACAATAAAGCTTAGGAGGACTTGAACAGAGAGATTTGTCTTGTCCTTCCGTTCTTTGTGTTCCTGCCTTCCATTTGCTTCCTTCCCAGGTCTAGGTCCATGCTGAAGACCCTGCTGGCCGGGGAAAGGTAATTGTCTCCAAGATTATAATGCTTTTGGGTCTGTTTAGGTATTTTCTTATTGGGATTTAGTAAATGATATTTTAAAAATATATAATAATTTCCCAGATATCCAGATAGTTTTTAAAGAGAGAGACATTGAATAAGGATCACTTATTCTGCTAGGATTTTCAAAATCCTCCAAACACAGAAAATTAGGACTAAAAACAAAGCAATTTTTTTTTCTCACAGAAGCAAGCATGCTTTTGTATTTAAATCATAGTGTTAAGAAACATTTACAATGTTAATGTATTGCATTTTTTTATACTTCTTGGCCTGACAGGACAAGTCTGATACTGGTAAAATGCTGATGGTGTCTTTAAGTTAACTCTTAAAAAAGTATAAAGGTAGTAAAAACATGAAAAGTTTTGATCAAGAATCCAATTGCCTCCCAACACTTGGGAGATAGAGATAGATGGATCTCTGTAGCCAAGGCTACACAGAAAAGCCTACATTATATCTAGTTTTTCTCAGCATAATGTTTTGATGTTCATTTATATAACATATGTTAATATTTCCTCCTTTATCATTTCTAAATGCTACTGCATGGACTATATATTACACTTTGTTTATGAACCTGTAATAGGGGAGGAGATATTTTTATTTCTCTTGGCTAGATTCCAAGAAATGAGATTACAGAGTCATGTGGCAGCTTATGTTTCTTATATACTTGAGAAACTGCCAATGTTTTCTAAAAAGACTGTATTCTGGCCTTTAGTTTCTGGTATAGCCAAGATAATAGGCATGTTATACCATATCTCTCAACTTTTATTTAAAATTTTGCTACTGTACCATTAATGCAGTTTAGTTGCAATCTCTTATAAATACTACCCTGATAAGTTGTTCTGTCTTATTGCCTGGCTGTATTAAATATAATTCCATAAAGATTTAAGTTTAACTTACATTTGATATCATACAGTATAAAGTTTTAACACCTTACACTATTAAAAACCTCCCTTTGGCCTTGCTACTACCAAGCCCTAGGCTTCAAAGCTTAACCACAGCGGGAGCCTTCAGTTTAACCCACCTTAGGCTCTAGAGGCCTGGGTAGCCACGGTTTTTAGCATAAAAATAAAGGCAAGGCCCAGCCACATAAACAAGTTTCTGAGTAACATGGACTCTAGATATTCATGACATTCATAGATACAAGCCACTAATTCAAAATAGACATTTTATGTAGTCAAAAATGTGTGATTTTAATAATCACTATCCATCCTCCAAAATTGATTGACTTTTTAAAGACTCATTCAGTGTGTTTTTCCAGAGTTATTTTATTATGACCTTTAAAAAATGCTAAGAAATACTGTGCAATGGTGGTCTCTCCACCGCTTACAGATGTGCAAATCACAGCAGCCAAATCTGCTCAAGTGGCATAGTTTCTAGCTGTACAGCTGGCCTTAATACATATTCTCTTAAACTATTAAATTTGTTCACTGATAGTCAATATGTGTGGCACAGACCCCTTCAAAAACAGCTAGTTATATTATGCCCGTGAGTAAAGTATGTCAGCTTTCATTAAAAAATACAGGCTTTTGTGGGACAAAACTCAGCTACTCTATGTGAGATATTTACAGGTTCATTTTGACCTTCCTAGTGAAGGCAATGTCTGTGCTAATCAGTTTACTAAATCAACACGTTATGTTTAATGTATTTACTAATGTATTTTAAGTCCATCAGAGATTTCATCATAATGCTAGATCTTTGAAATTTCATTTCAAGATCACAAAGGACCAAGCCATTAAAATAGTCAAACAGTGTCCTTTGTGTACAAAATTTCTGTCAATAAACTATTTTAAAATAAATCCTCAAGACATTTTGCTCCTAAATCATATTTGACCGATAGATCTTACTCATATTCCCTCCTTTAGAAGGATGGCCTATGTCCATGTTTCTGTTGATACTTGTTTTCATCTTACTTTTTGCCTCTGCACATTCTGAAAAAGAGGCTAAAGATGTTAAAAGCCGTTGCTTATAGAGTTTCCAAAAGTAATGAGATAAAGTTTTACTAAATTTTATGCTAAAGACTAAGATTTCTTATAATTTCTATGAGTCTGACAATTGTAAAAACAACTCTCATTACACTCTTAAAGTTTGTCTTAAAACTAAAAAGAGAGTATATACAGCCACTCCCAAAGACCATTTATCCTTCATTATTTATATTTTAAATGTTTTAACTATAGATTCTTAGTCACTACAGTTAATAGATACTAGAGGCTTAGCAACGTGGCCTTACCTCAAGATCAATGAAAAAATCTGGCAGATGACACTTAACTTAGACCAGACCCAGTTCTGGTGTGGAAGAGAGGATATGTTTGTGTTTTTTTCCACAGGATGCAGACTTCCACAAGATGCAGATGACCCACACCTAAAATACTCCTAGACTGCAGTGTCTCCCTGAGACAGAGACAACGACCTCCTGCTGACTAAAGCTGACAGCTCAGAGTGGAGAGCAGAGGAGCAGCTGCCCTGCCCCCTCAGCAGAAACCAAATCTACAGTTCCTGTCTTTTAATGCAAATTTTTCTCAGACCTTAAAGCTGCTCCCTTTCCTTTCCCAGAATGTGGCTCTGTTCTTTGGCAGACAGGAATTATCCTTTAGATGTATGCTTTCTTCTTACTGTGTGCTAACCTACCCTCTAGACACTTTGCATTAGAGATAGTATGGCTAGGTTACAGAAGGACTGGAGCATAGGAAAAAAGAAAGAGAGCAAGAGAAAAGATGGTTTAAAAGCTAGTTTTCTATTTTCCCTTGAGTTACTATACCTTAACCTTCCCCTTTAAAACACTTTATAAGATTTTTACTTTAATGGCTTTTAGACCATAGACATTTAACAGGCTCACTACCAACAGGTAAACTCCCTGACCTCCATATCCATACAGGTCTATTACTTTACAGACCAAGGGTTTGAGAAACCCTCAGGCGATGAGATTCCTCCGGGAATTACATAGTATTCAGAGCTATGCAAGCTTGTTTGCAAGCAAGCTTGGGTACCAGTTGAGGGTGTGATACAAAGCACTACAAAAAAAAGACTATGTATTCTGTCTCTAGATCTCCTAAAAAACAAACCTTATTGCTTAGAGGTTCATGTCTAAATGTATTAATATTAATATTATTATTAATATTATTAATGTTAATAACCTAGCTCCTAAAAAAGACATTTGCCATGTAAAAAAAAAAAGTTTCTTTTCGCCAAGCCATAAAAGGTTCCTTCTGCTGAGCTAGAAAAAAGCTTAGAAGGTCAAGTCTCTGTTCCCTCCCTCTTGGTTAATGCCCACTCATATAGTGTCTCATATGGTAACTAATTCGCCTCAAAAAATAATTATAAAAAAATGTTGAGAGCCAAAGTATAACTTAACCATATTTTATGTTAGCTCCTATAGCTAGCCAACAGTCTTTACCTCAGATAGTCATTTGTCAAAAGGCTATGTCCCTATTGTTTATAGCTAATCCATGACTCCTGTTAGTCTGGCTTGATTCTCTCAGCTCAACAGGTGACACCCTCCAGACCCTCAACCCATAACAGATAGATTTCCATACTAATTCTACCCTGTCTGTTACTCTCCCTCACAGGCTTGCCACATTCTTTTGTATTTCCAACCCCCTTTTCTCCCAGCTACCTACATGACAGAGATTCTATATAAATATTGGCTATAAAAATAAAACAAAAAAAGACTTAAACAGAAAAATTTGTCTTGTCCTTCCGTTCTTTCATGTTCCTGCCTTCCATTTGCTTCCTTCCCAGGTCTAGGTCCATGCTGAAGACCCTGCTGGCCCGGACAAGAAAGTAAAGGACTCCTAGGAGAGAAGAGGGGTGAGATGTGGGTGAGCATGCTCTATAGGAGATGCCATGTAATCTATCATTCCCATCCCAGGTCACTTTGCTATGCCCACATCTAAGAGTTTCCATGACTGCCAGGGAGGCAGGACATGCTGTAACATGCATGAGGATTTTATTGTTACATACAGGTTCCAGGGAACCCAGGTCAATAGCCTCATTCCAGCACAGCAGAATTGTTAAGGACACCCCACACACACACACACACACACACACACACACAACGAACGGAGTCTTTAAAGGAAAACATGTGTAAGCAAAATGCAATACACTTTGGCATTCCACGATTGGGCAAAAGGGGTAAGGAAGAGTAGCTATTCACTGAGTCCTCTGGCACCAATCCAACTTCTGAATCCATTGGCTACTGGGTTCACTAGCAGACTTGGGCCCTACTCTCAGGCACAAAGGCTTCTCTGAAACTGGGCCCTGCCCTCAGGTACCAATGTGTGGATGAATCCAGGTCCTCACATTTCTCCCTCTGACTGGTTGCTGAGAGTTCCAATTATGGAACTCTTCCGTCTCTAGTCCCATCCAGGTCTGATTCTAAGGAGTCCATGGACTTCGTGAGGCCTCAGTCTCAGCAGGAAAAATATCAGTAGGAGCCACACTACCATTTTGAGGGGGTTTTCTGGATCTTCCCATCCTCCACTCTGGAAATCTTCTTTGAGTTTATAGGGTCTGCTGGCCTGGCGTGTTCTAAAGACCCTAGATAGTATCTCTTGAGGTGGACCCAGACCCCTGGTTGAAACCTGTCAGGGGAACACCAGATTTATACAGGGCCTTAGGCTTGGGCTACACTTCCTTGTGTGTCTACTGGGCTCCTTGTATAACATTGAGAAGATCTTGGTCATCTACTTCTGGCAGCAAATTCACCTGGAAGTTAGGGATGGTGGGACATAGTATGCCAAACATAAATTCAAATGAGGTTAGCTTCATCCGATAAGGGGAATTCCTGGTCCTGTATAAGGCAAAGGGAGCCACCCAGTCTGTGCCAGCTTCCAAGGTCAATTTAATTAGGCCTCATTTTAGAGTACAGCTTATCTTGTCTACTCATCCTGAACTATAGGGTCTGTATACACAATATAATTTCCAATCACTCCCCAAGAAAAGCGGCTAAACTCTGACCTACCTGGGACACAAAAAGCAGTTCATTGTCTGACTCTATCATGGTTGGAATTCCATACCTGTACAGTATATCTTCAAGTAGCTTCTTTGCCTTCACCTGTGCTGTTTCATATTTGGTGGGAAAGGCTTCTGTCCATCCTGAAAAGTGTCTAACAAAACTAGCAGATACCTATAACCACACTTGCCAGGTTTTATCTCAATAAAGTCCACTTCCCAGTAGGCTTCAGACTTTTTCCCCCTGAGTCAATACTAAGGGTTTCCAGGGTTAACAACAGCACTAGTGAACTGATAAGCTTTGCAGTTGGTGACAATGTTTACAAGCAAGTCTTGCATTCTCCATCTTCCCACATGAGGGAATTGGTAGATCTTGGTAAGCAGTCTTTTTTCCAGATGATCTGGCAAGATGATTTTACTGTCTGCAACTCTCCACCACCCATCTGTGCACTAGGTCATGGGGAGGGTTTTGATCTAGGAAAGAGCTTCCTTAGTGTACCCAGTTGCCCCATGGTCCACTAACACACATGCAAAAACTATATCAGTCTAGAGTGCCACCTATTGGGTGGTTCCACTTGCCAGTCCATTGTCCCTGAGGGCAAGTCTATCCCCTCACCATTACCCTTGGTAACGGGCAATGGTCAGCTTCTTGAGTAACCATGGAGCTTTAGGAAGGGCTATCGGCTCCACCCATTGTGCAGATGTCCCAGGTGGCATCAGTTCTGCCCATACTACCTCTTCTGTAGTAGTAACTGCAGCTCCCACATACCTAAGGCCACCTTGCATGAAGCTGCTATAATTTGTATACCAGGTAGCTTCTGCAGTGGGCAATGGGATGTCTTACAAGTCAGGCCTAATGCTGTGTGCTTGGGCTAGGATCCTGGAGCAGTTGTGCAGTGGTGCCTACAAATCTGGATCAGGCAGTAGAGTAGCTGGATTAAGAGCTGAGGGCATCCAGAAGGTTATTCTGGCAGGGTTAAACAACATTGTCTGGTATTGAGTCATTTTGGCATTGCTCAGCCACCAATTAGGGGGCTACTTGAGAACTCCTTCAAGTGCGTGTGGGGTGGTTATGGTGAGAGTCTATTACAAAGTCAACTTGTCAGTGTCCTTAACCAGCTGTGCTTAACCGCTATTGTGCAAAGGCAAGATCCAGCTGCCAGTATTTGGGTTTGGACTCCTTTGGCTTTCCCCTTGCTCTCAGCTACATAAGTAAAATGGCTCGGTCACATCTGGCAGACCCAGTGCTGGGGATGAAAGTAGGCTCTGCTTGAGTTTGTCAAAGGCTTGCTGGTGGTCCTCAGTCCAGATGAAGTTTGCCCTTCTTTGATGGCCTCATATAGATTTGGCCAGTTCTGCAAATCCTGGGATCCACAGATGACAGAACCCCACTGAGCCCAGGAACTCTCCCACTTGCCTGGCAGTAGTAGGTGTGGGGATGTTGAAGTACTGTCTCTTTCCTTGTGTCTGAGAGCTACCTTTCCTTCAGGATGTATCCCAGGTATGGTACCTGTTGCCTGGAGATTTGTGCTTTTTTTTTTTTTCTGAGGCACAGTACTTTAGTCTCCCCAAAGTCTGCAATAGCTTCTCAGTCCCCACCAGGCAAGTTTCTTGTTCTGTGACTGCATTCAGCAGGTCATTAACATACTGTAATAGACTAATTTCTGGGTTCTGTGTAGTGTCCAGCAGCACGTTAGAGATGTGCTGATTCCCAAGTTGTTTTCCTTTGATTCTCTTTCCCTCTGCACTCTCCCTTTCATATTCTTCTTGAGCCACCTTCACTAACACTGCATCCTTATCCATTCTCTGCCCGATGCTACAGACCCTACTCCAATTTGCAGGCCATCTTGTGGCTATGTTGGGGCCTTCCAAAAGAGATTGGTGACAGACTACAGGGGGGTCACTTTACCTTCAACCATATTACAATCCCACACTGGGCACATTGGGGAAGGCTGCATCTGCAATAGCCTGATTGGCTGTGGATTCTTCTGTGGTGCTGCCCTGAACCAGCTTTTGAGTCTCACTCTACATCTGATCTCTCTCCTTCTCCATGAGGGGTACCTGCAAAAGCTGTGCACAAGCATCCCACATGAGGATGGCTGTACAAGGATGGGGGTGTAAGGAGGTGGGGAGAGACCTCATCCTCTGTGCTGCCTCCTTGAAGGGCCTCCAGCCTAGGAGCCAACAGGGTCTTTGAGGTGAGTCTCCCTCTGTAGCAGCCAGAATCTTGACCTGTCGGGGCAAGAATGATTTAATCCAAGGAAGTGGATTCATTACTAAACCCCTCAAGACTACTATGTAGGGTACTTGGTCAGCACATCCTATTTGAGGTCTGAAGACCATTTTCTCCACTGCCTCTATAAGAGCCAAATAGAGGATTCCTCCTGGAGGCCAGCCCACACATAGCACTGGACATTTTGACCTGCAAAGGGTGGCAAATTTAGACGTTTTAATCATAACAGAAAAATTATTAGCATGTGCATTAACCTCTTGATAATGGTTTAAAACTAAATCAAGTGGTGAAGAAACTGCCTGCCTTCTGTCATTCACAATCAAGAACACAAATACAGAGAAACACAGACACCACAGAGATCAAACTAAATCTAGAAGAGAAATTGTCTGTCCCATGGCATTCTTTATAGATATGGGAGCCTCTGTCCCCATAGAGATTTGAGGATTGCAGTCCTCACAAATATGAGGACTCTTTGCACCCTTCTAACTACAGATCCTTAAGGTCTTTCACCTCAACAGGCATGGGAAACTTCCCGCTGTTATAGACACAGGCTGGGAAGCCCAATGAGTTACTCTTGACTTTTCTGGTCAACCACTGACCAATGCAACCTTCTAACCTTCCCTAGGCAACTTGGCTCTTCCACAGCCCCTTGTTGCCTGCTCCTGGGCTACAGACAGGCTGGGAAGCTCAATGTGTTCCCCCTGATTCTCTGGCCAATCACTGACCCTTCTTTAGGTAACTTTGCTCTGCCACAGCCCTTGTTGCCCTTTCTTGGTGCTCTGTTCTGAGCCTTCCTGGCCACCCACATTGGCCATTGTCCCCAAATCCTACTATTGTGCACCACCACAACCAGCCACTCTCCTGCTACTCACTACCACTGCTGCCACCACTGTTAGAGTCGGTGCTAAAACAGAGAGCTTCACTCCGATATTGGGTAGCAAAAAGAAGCTTTAATGAACATGAGCCCGTGGGTCACCAGCAAAAAGGGGAAACTAGCGACCCCGAGCCGAAGGCTTGCAGAGCTTTTAAGGGGTAGTTCTACGGGGGGAGGCAGGAGTGGAGTCATCACGGCTCAACCATCTGGTCAGGCCAGTTATTCTTTGTGTTCTTTTTCGGAATTTGGGTGGGTAAACGAATTCCAGCGCTATCTGAGAGCCCATCTGGTGCTTCCTCAAGCAAGGCGAGCTGACTTCCTGGTATGGGGCATGGGAGCAGGGCACGGCATTCCTCTAGTAAGTTTACAATGAGTTTACAATTTAACAGAACAGATGGTGAGTTTCTTTTTACAATGGCCCTTCACCACCACTGAACTGCACTGTGCCTGGTGCCTGTCTGCACCCCCTGGGCCCCACTTGCTTACTAATGCAGGCCCTGCAGGCACTCACCTGCACTCACCTTATAGGCTCCCTCCAGCTGTCAGTCACTTATCATCACTCTCTGTCCAGAGTCCCTGAAAGTGTGGAAGTTCTTCACGAACAATGCACCATATGTTATGCTCTCTCGTCTAAGAGTTTCCATGACCACCAGGGAGACTGGACATGCTGTAACATGCACGAGGATTTTATTGTTACATACAGGTTCCAAGCACAGAGGAAAGGCTAAGGACCCCGCTGTCCCAATGTGTGGGGATCTTTAAAGGAAAACATATGTAAGCAAGATGTGACATGCCTTGGCATTCCAGGATTTGGGCACAGTGGGTTGCCATACTAGAAGCCAGGAAGACTTTAATGCTCAGTAGACTGTGGAGTATGAATGCTCAACTTAAAAGTTTCCACAGAGAAGGGTTTTAACTACAAGAGGACTAAAGGTAATGTTTGTAATATATTGCAAATAATCTGGCTATATTCTACTCATGTCCTGAGGATTTTTTTTTTTTTTTGGAAGCTAAATTTAAAAGAAGTAAATTTGTTTGACAGTAAATTTCATAATAATAATGCTCATTCAGGTCCACACTGAAATATAGCAAATGAGGAAAAAGAAATACAATATGTACATTTTCAAGAAACATAGAGCACTGTAAAGCTTAACTGTACTGGAGGAGATACTATAATTTTTAAGATGATTAGTTTGCATTGGAATTAAGGAAAAAGCTGGTTCTGGTGGCACAGGCCGGTAGGATTTGCTGGCAGAGGCAGGAGGATCTGGAATTAAGGAAAAAGTGTTCTAGGCCAAGAACCCTCCCATCTAATATTCCAACATGGAAAAGAGAGCCTTGGGGATTATTTTTCTCCAAAGAAGCAAAAACAAGAAGAAAATCTCCTGCTAATTGTAAGGACCTGTATTCATTTGCACGATGCTACCTGGGAGCAGGACCCAGGTCTACGAGTGAATTCCACAGTAGCCAATGAATCAAAAAGTTGGATTTGTCCCAGTCGCTGCTGTACCTTATCCCTTTGCCTAATCTTGAAATGCCAAGGTGTGTAGCATCTTGCTTATGTATGTTTTGTTTTAAAGACCCCCTCCCCTTGGGGCTCCGGGTCCTTTGCCTTTCTGCTGTGCCGGACCTAGGCTATTGACCCAGATTCATGGGAACCTGTATGTTACAACAAAATCCTCACTCTTTACAGTGTATCTAGACTCCCTAGTGGCGATCGTGCAAATTCTTACACGCAGGCATAAAACTAATGTGGCTCAGTGGGCAAGGATCTTTCCCAATCTTTTTGTCTCCCTTTCTAATGCCATCAGAGGAATGATGATGGCCGATGGAAGAGGCTATGGGTTCTTCCTCTGTGATTTCGCAGAGTTACCAAGGATGAACTGTTTGGAACAGGAATGATCTGACTTGGAAGGTCTGAAAGAGCAAGAGGTTCTGAAAGGTCACATGAAGAGGTTGAAGAGAAGCCTGCATTGCCATGGAGACCTCAAGATACTGAGGAATGCAGAGCCATGAGACACTTACCAAGGAAAAGTACATAGAGAACCAGCCCTGACCAGAGATGAGTGCTTCATGCAGCAAAGCTGGAAGCACTGGGCCAGCTAATCCTTTTGACACCCACAGTGGATCTCAAGGTTTTAGTGTTTGTCCTGATTGGTTTAGTATTGCTTTGGTCCATTATTTCCTCCTTATGTCCTCCCTTTTAGAATGGTGAGGAATAAGCTGTACTTTAATTTATTGAGACTATGTAATTTGGTTTTAGACTTTGGAAGGATTATAATTAAGAAGCTATACTGAATCTCTAAAGATACTTTAAAATTTGAGAGTGTATATTGGGAGTTTAAAAGTATATGTGGGCTTATGAGTCCATGGACAACATGGAGTAGAATATGGTAGCATGAGTAAGTGTTTTCCATAGGTCCCCAGGAGGTAGTATTGTTTGGGGGCGGTTAGGAGATACAGCCCTGATGGATGAAGCCACTAGCATGGGAATGAAGAACTCAGGGCCTTGCCTTGCTCTCTAGCTGTTCCCTCCTTTACTCTCTTGTCTCCTGCTCCTGCCTCCATGCTTCCCCATTGCTGTCATGCTTTCCTTCCATGGCAAACAAGCTCTTCCTCCTCTGGAATGTAAGCCAGATAAACTCTGCCCTCTGTACATTGATTTCAACAATGCTATTTTATTATAGTAACAAAAAAACTAACCAAAACAATATGTGGATAGCTATAACATGTTTTAACAGAGAAAATGTCACTGGGAGTAGACTTTGAAGTTTCAAAAGCTATGCATTCCCAGTTTTCTCTCTCTCTCTCTCTCTCTCTCTCTCTCTCTCTCTCTCTCTCTCTCTCTCCCTCCCTCTCTCCCTCTCTTCTGCTGCTCCTCCTTCTCCTTCCCTTCCTCCCTCCTTCCCTCCCTTTCTTTTTCTAGCTTGTAGATAGAATGCATCCTGTCTGTCTGCTGCCAGGCTTTCTGCAATAATGGTCATGGACTTTAACACTCTGAAACTGTAAACCCCCAAGAAACACATTCTTCTGTAAGGTGCATTGGTTCTGATGTTTTATCACAGCAACATAAAAGTAACTAAGGCACAAGGATAAACAAAGTTAGAGGTTTACCTGGCATTATATCTGCAAATTACTCTGATAGCATTCACAGTAAAGAAAATGCATGTTTTAGTGTCCAAGTACACTGTGCATATGCATATAATGCAAATAAATAAAAATAAAATAATAGTAATTTAACTGTTATAAAACAAAATTCTTTTGAATATCCGTTTTTAAAAAAGAGAGACAATGACCCACTTTTCTGGGCATAATTCTCTAGAATCTGCAATGAGATTATTTACAGTAAAGTGATCAAAAAGTAACATTCATAGAGATAAAACTAGTGTCAGTTTTTGTCTAAACCCCAGTAAATGAGAAAAAATATGATTTTAGGCATCTTAAAATAGTTGCTGTATTAATCAAGATAAGCCAAGTGTTTGTTTTGAGCTGAATCAAGTGTTGAATCGCTACTCCAAAGTGATGGTGTTGAGGTACAGCCTCTAGGATTTCAGTTCAAGTGGCTGGGCTCAGGTAAGCATGCCGTCCTCTGGCTGGGTTTAGTGCTCTTAGAAGTGGATCATGTGAGGTCACAGAGGAAAGGCTGCCACCTGTCAGCAACTGAACTGCCCAACAGATTGCCCAGCCTCCAGTGAAAGAAAATAAAAATTCTGTTGTTTTAGCCTCCCAGTCAATGTTTCCTTGTTATGACAGTTGTTCTGATTAAGATAGTCATGCTGCTATAACAAATACCCCTCTGATCTCAGAGGCTTCACATGACAGGGACGGTCACTGTCTGTGCAATGTAGCTGAAGCTCCAGGCAATTCTACAGTGTGGTAATATATTTTATATTTAATAAAGTCAGCCTGGGATATCAGGAAAAAAAAGTCAGGAATATCAGAATACGGTGCCATTTCTCTAGTCTTTTAAAAAATTATTGATTGATTGGTTAAAAAGCTGGAATATCAGAGACAGGAAACAGACCACAGTCAATTCTAACCCAGCCAACTTCTCAGGCTGAAGAGGGTAAATGCTATCTTCAAGAGTTCTCCACCTGTCTGGTTTCTACTATAGAATGTCTGAATCTCTGCTCCCCCTGCCTTAAATATCTTCCTCCCCAGTTGCTACACTTCCAGGTTCAGATGTGCATCATAATCCTAGAGTTAGGATTAAAGGTATGAACCATTACTGGTTGGCTGTTAGGCCTTGGACTCACAGGAATATAGAAAGATCTCTGTCTCCTGAGTGATGGGATTAAAGGTATGAGTTACCACACCTCACTGGCTTGACTGTAGATGATTCTGTTCTCTCATATTCTAGGCTGATTTTATTAAATATAAGATGTATCACCACACTACAGAGCAACCTTCCTCAACTAGAAATATCTGGAATCCAAGATGGCTGCCCTAAGCCACCTTCTTAGCATTTGTCAGGGGTGGGACGTAGGTAGGGACTGAAAGGTTCAACCAATCAGCTTTCAGAGCTTCATATAAAAGATTGTTCTGGGACAGATTTCAAGTCATCTAAGTTTTTGGAAGGTCAAATAGAGTCCACTAAGATGGATAGAAGGATAGCACATCTTACTGACTTCCGTGAGATATATACAACAAAAGTGTGTGTGTGTGTGTGTGTGTGTGTGTGTGTGTGTGTGTGTTACTCCCATGTGTACGAACATAATGTGTGTTATGCACAGGGGAGTGTACAGGTCAAACTTTGGTATCATTGGATGTCTGGTATCTTTCTGTCTTCCAAGATTTCTCTCCTTTTTGTTTAGGCAACATCTCTGGATAAACCCAGAACTTTCTGATCTGGCTAGATTGCTCTGCTGATTCTAGGGATTTCCTGTCTCTGCCTCCATGCTGGGGTTACAGACAGGTGGTCATTCCCACCAGATTCTCTTGGGAACTGAACCCTTGGCCTCATATGTCCATGTCAAGCACTCTACCCATTGCGCTATCGCCCCAACCCCAGAATCTCACTCTCTCTCTCATCCATTCCTCTGCCCCACACTCATGAAAGTAAAGAAATAATAAATAGACAGACACATACTCCTTCTTCCTCTCTTTTATTGACAAAGTAGACTATGTAGATCTTCTTTTTTAAAAGTCAAAATCTCTTTTAAGATTTTTAAGTTATCTGTATACTCAATAATTGCTCCAATTCTGAAAATTGGATTACTAGGTAATTATAAATGCCAAATGTGGTATAAATTGCCTCTTACAGTTTGAGGCAGACAGGAAGACAGTGTTCATTTGCTGCACTATTGCTTCATACGTTTCTGGGCCATTAAAATAAATGCTACAGCACAACAGCACTCAGCAGCCTGAGACATAGGAAATTCATGATCCTGAAAGTCCCAAATACTATCATTTACTGATCACATCACATAAGCTTCATTTTGAGGCTCTCTAATCATGGAGACCAGGAGACTTGTGTTAATGGAGTTTGGACTGACAAAGCATGTGACTTTGAGGTAACCAAGTCTCTGCTCCTGAAGCAAAATTGAAAATCAAGAGAGAATATTCCTCTTTTCATTTCCTCTGGGTCTATGATGTTTAGAATTGAATTTCTAGCTTTAATGATGAATGAACCAAATTAGAAATAGAAAACTCATATTAGAATTTCCTATTGCTTGTTTTTCTCTTAACTCCAATCCCTCTTTCCCTAAGATGTGATGGGACAGAAGTGCCCATGATGAAGCTGGAGCTTGGTGGGAAGACTACATGCCTAATGATTCCAAGATATGCCAGGTACAGAATTTTCTGCTTTTAACAAGGATTGTTGAAGCCCAACTGTAGAAGGTTACTGACCCCAGATCATATGCCCTGTCACCTAGGCCAATGTTTGCCCTATTTGTATACTTTTATGGGTAGTCCAAGGTGTAGTAAAGAATTCTGTTTACAATGTGTGTTTCAAAACACATGGTAACTACAGACTATGTCTGGTACTGAATTAACTCCGTTGAAAATCTCTACATCTCTCAAGCATGCAATCAAAACTCAAGAGGCATGATGTGCTACTATAGAAATTAATTCACTGCTGAGGTTCAGGCTGAGAGGTAGGTTGCTTTTTCATTGCTGTTACAAAACATCTGGCAGACGTAAGCTGAAGAAGGAAGGACTTATCTTGACTCAGAAGGGTAGAATGCTTCCTGTTGGGGAAGGTCTGGCAGGGGTGTGGTTAGGGTGTCTCACATCTGGGCAAAACAGGAAAGAGAGAAAAGAATGGTGGTATTCTGATTTTCCTGTTTATGCATCCTGGAGACCCAACCCATAGGATACTGCCATCCATATTCAAGGCGGCTCTTCCAGCCTTTGTCTAGCCTCTCAGGAAACACCTTTGGAGCTCTGTCCAGAGGTATGTATCTAGTTTAGCTGACAAAGAGAATTAACTGAAGCAAGTAGTAAAAGCTTTTTGGAAGAAATGTGGAAAATACAATGGTGCCTATGTAATATTTTTCCCAAGTCACATGCATTTAAGGATAAGGCTTCATGAAGGATAAAAGTGTCCAGTAATTATTATTAATAGTAGCGTGATCATGAGTTCTTTATTAGGAATACGCTGTATTATATTAATTATTATAAAGATAACTGAAGAAATATAGAGCTGTTCTTGCAAAACTCCAAGCACACGGAGCTGCCAATGGCTTACTTTGTTCTAAAATTCACATGGCAATGGCTCCCAAAGAACTTGGGATTCAGAAGACATCTATTTTCCTGGCCTTAAACTTGGATCCTTAAAAGTGAACTGCAAAAAACTTCTAAAACTACACTTTATAGAAATAAACTAGTGACATAACACCATTGGACCTGTCCACGATGACAATGTAAGCAAAAGTGTGGAAATGCCTCCATCAGCTGTAGGAACATAAGTTGTCTGTGACTCTGATGGATGTAAGCTTCTGCAGAAGAGCTCAGGTTCTTTCTCTCCAAAATGGAATCCCAGCTTTTTAACTATAAACTGCTCTCCTGTATATACCATTTTATAAAATGTAGAAATGAGAGCTAGAAAAGACTAAGAATCTAATGGATGGAGAATAGTAAACAGTCAATAGCCATGGGCATCTGACCTGGGCTTCTGAAAAAGAGGGAGCAGTGAGAGTCAGGAAAACAACTTTCCCAGCAGCAGCCATCTCCAAGGGACATCATGTTTGGGGTTCCTCCCCTTCCCCACTCATACCCAAGGCTAGAAAAGAGCTTGCTGTCAGCATGCTGTCATCAACGTCTAAAGTATCAAGCTTCAGATGCTGATAAAAATAAACTGTGTGCACAAGCCAGGGTTGTTAACACATTTAGGAAGCTGGGGAAAAGCTTTCCCTCATTTACATATGTGAACCGCAACAAGAGTAGGCCCTTTGTGTGCTGCTCCAGAGTCTAGAAACCCAAGGAGGCTAAGAAGGGAGAACAAGACCAAAACCGGGGCTCAGACACAAGCCAAAGTGTCTCTCTCCAGTTATCTTCCCTTTGTATGACCCCTCCCCACCCCACACATACACTTTCTAGGTCTCTTCCTATGATGTTGATTAATGTAATCCACCCTCTACCTTGCTTCTGTGATCTGCAAGCTTCCTAAATTCCAACTCCACCCCCTCTGTCTCTTATCCTGGTGACTGAGCTCAGAGCCTCACATATGCCTGGCCAATGCTCTAACAACTGAGTGATAGACCCAACAATCAACGGGTTTTAATAATATCTATGCAGCCGATTAAAAAAAAAATAGAACCTGATCAGCACCCAGGCGCAAATACTTTGAGTGTTTTGAGCCTCTCCATTTTAATGGCATAGATTAATTTTGCTAGATAATGTGCTTCCTATAAACTAATTTCTGTGTCTGATTTCTTTCATTGTCATGATCTTTTGTTTCATGTAGTTGTGGCTTATTCTATTGCTTCATTTGTGGTATGAATATAAAAGTGCAGATAGTTATTCAAATATCAAATTGGACATTGAGCCAATTTTTTGTCTCTTACACATGGTGCTTCTGTGACTATTTATAAACATTTCTGGTAGAAACATGTATTTCTTCTGGTATATGCCTAATGAAGTGACACTGTTGGGTCTTTGGGAAGGAAAAAGCCTAAGTAGAGACCATTGGTTCTCCAAAATGGCTACACATCTTTACAGCAGAGAGAAATGAAGTTACTCTGGACCCCCCCCCCCCCATTGACATCTTCCATCTCAGCCATTTCTGAAGCTATGGTCTGGTCAGGTGTTTGTTTATTTCTCTATGAAGTTGACTATTTTATTCTGTATTAATTTCTAATAATTCATTTATCATATTTAAAATGTGGAAGAATTGTGTATGTGTGTTGGGGGAGGGGGTACCCAAGTGTGGCAGATGCTTTTGCCTATGTGTGCCTTTGAGGAAGACACAGGCAGACATCAAGTGTCTTTCTCTCTCATTCTCCAATTATTTTGTCTGTTTGTTTACCTGTTTACTGTGAGAGGGTCTATCTTAGTTAGGGTCCCTATTGCTGTGAAGAGACACCATAACCACAACAACTCTTATAAAAGAAAGCATTTAATTGGGGCTGGTTAATAGTTTGAGAGGTGTAGTTCACACTAGGAATTGCTTGAGCATACATATGAGACTCCAAAACCTGCCTCTGCAGTGACACACTTTCTCAATCAAAGCTACATCTACTCCAACAAGGTCACACCTTCTAATAGTGCCATTCCCTACAGGCCAAGCAATTAAACACATCAGCCCATGGGTCCATACCCACCCAAACCCCCACAGGGGTCAGAGGACAGCTTCCAAGGGTCAGTTCTCTTCCACCGTGTAAGTCCCAGGGAGCAGACTTATACCACCAGTCTTGGTGGCAACTGGCAAATGCCTTTATCCACTGAATCACCGCCCCTGCCCTTCTTCACTTTACGTTTTGAGATAGATTCTATCATTGAACTGGGAGCTTATCAACTGGGTAGACAGACAGGCCGTCCAGACAAAGACTTCCAGGAATTAACCTGCCTCTGTCTTCTCCCAACTCCCAGCTCTGGAATTACCAATGCCTGCTGCCACTACTGGATTTTACTTATAAAATAAGCTCTTTGTTGCATTTGGAAACAAATTGGCTGGCCTAAAGGATCTAGAAAAAAATTAATTTATACCACCAGATTTCATTATTATAATCAATATGTCTGCAATTAAAAATTAATTTAAAAATTATTATATACCACTAAAAAATTTTAATAGCCATAAATGAAATTACAAAACATGCTATGTGTAAGAAGGATATGATTCCAGAAGGATGGAAAATGTGAATAAAGATCTTGCATCTTGGAATTGATGGTAAATGGTACATTGTAGCATCTAATCTTTAAAGACATAGGCTTAGGACCCACAGTGCTCTTCATTCATGTATCCTGTGTAAAATGCATGCATCTCTTTATTTGAACTTTTCTGTTGCTGTTGTAGCATTTTTTCCAGAGGTCTGACTGTTGTCATATCTGTTACATACTGATATATGACCATGGTGTTTCCCACTTCACATTATCAGTCACAGAAAGGTCTCAGGAGTGGTTAGCTGTCATTGTTACTGCTGGCAGAGTCAGAGATGTCGAATATACATGGAGCCCTGGCAATTGTTTTTTAAGAGGCTTAATATAAGCAGAGCTGTAGAGTTTTTCCGGAAGCTGTGACTGGTAGGGCGGGAGCTGGAAAGCATCAACACAAGTCATGCACTAGAGGGCGCCAGAGGATGCCGAAGTCCTCAGCCCCCGAGTCTATCCAGGAAAAATTTGTCTTCATCGTGAAGCCTCAAGAAAGAGAAGTACCATCAGAAAGTCTCAAGACTTAGAGTTGGACCAGAATGAGGCCATCGGTGTTTTTGATATCAGAGGGATGATTCCAAAACATTGAGCAGAAAAAGATCTATGCTGATGCTCAAAGTTTTCAAAGGCAGGGTCACTGTGATTTTTAACAACTATTTATTTGTATAGTGTCTTGTAATTACGTATGCATCTGCAAACATTTTACAGACATGAACACATTAAACTAACCCAGTGCTTCTATAGGGTTATTTATAGTTTATCAATACGAACCTGGGAGAAGTTGAAAAAGCTGTGTGCGCATGTGCATAGCTCTGCCCCATCACGGATCAGTCCTCCACAGAAAGCCTTGCTACTACTCCTTGTCTCAGAAGGAAACTGCTCCCCGGGCCTCCATGCTAAGCATTGGTGATGTTTACCACTGCTTACTAAAAATTGTCTCAGTATTAACCTTGAACCTGGCCCCACTCTTCACTTTGACTCTAGATTCTTTAAAAGGTATTTGCATGTTTATTTCATCCTAGTTTTGATCATATTATGGAATTTTGACTCAACAAATGGCTTCTGTGTGCCAGGATTCCAAAGTCACAACTGACAAACATGTCTCTTGGATTTCAGGTCACTTAGTGTCTCTGTGTCCTGTCCCTCAGTCATGTGAAAAAAACAAAGGAAACCTGGAAGGTGAGGTTTGGTGACCTGGTACTACATTTGGACTAAATCACTTCACAATATTCCAGCCCTACTGACATAGGATATTAGTAAAGCAACTGGGTTTTTAAAGAACCAAACAACATAAGACTCTGAGATTGTATAAGTGAAAACAAACAAAAACAAAACAACAAAAATGCCAGCGTATTTTGATTTTTTCCCCATCTTCCTTTATTACTGGAAAAATTTCAAATATATTCATTACTAATGAGGCTTGGGTTATTTTTAATTTGATTCCCTTTCTTTCTGTTTTATAGCAACTTGTTTTTAGACCTCATTTCAAACTTGCCTCATTTTGTGGAGACAGAGAGCCTCTACCTAATTTATCTATGATAGTTAATATTGATTGACAACTTGATAATATCGTCTTGGAAGCAAACCTCTGGGCACATTTATGAGGCAGTTTATAGACTGGATTAATTGAGGTATGGAGACCTACCCTAATTGTGGGTGGCATGATTAAATGAGCTGAAGTTCTAGACTACAGGAAAAGGATAAAGCTGGGTAAACAACAGTGTTCATCTCTCTGCTTCCTGACTGTACACAATGTGACTAGACACCCCAAGTTCTTCTGCCATGACCCCTCCCCCACCAGAATGAACTATATTTGCAAGCTGTGATCCAAAAATCAACCCTTCCTTTTATTAACTTTCTCTTGTCAGCAACGGGAAAAGTAATTGATATAATGCACTTTCTTGTTAAAAAGCTATAGACACATACATGGTACATGTAATCATATTTTCAGGGCTCCAGCAGGAAGACATTCTATTATAAGGAACTTACCTAATGGTTATAAAGTGGGAGAGACTTCTTTCTATTTATCTTTAAGTTTGAATCTATGCATATAGGATTTTCTTAAGACATTTGGTCTCAGTAGACTCTTTGCAAACATCCTCGCTCTAGAAAAAAAGCCAATTACTTCTGAGGCAGGAGTATAATGTGACAAAGCATGAGACCTTTGAGATTTGGTGAAGTATCAGATGGCTGACATTTCAACCTTAGATCCTCTGCTAGTCTGCATAAAAATCTGACCAAATGTCTCCATTTCCTTGTCTATAGAATAGGAGTAAAATAGCATGTACTCCCTAAAGTGGCTGCTCAGAAGTGAGTGAATCTACATATGTAAAGCATTTTTAACAATGCTAACATTAAACACTGAATAAATTATATATAATTATATATTGCATAATATATATGCATGTTATTAGTCACCTTTATAGTGACAGCCACAATTTTTGTTCAAAATTTTTCTACAAGAAAGAGGGTGGGCAGTACTGAGAGGCTGCTGCCCTTAGAAGGTACAAACAGAATATGAAATAAAAGAGAGCAGCTGTCTCAGAAGGCCTGCCTGTGCATAGCTTTACTCCTCAGTGTCCTGCTGTGGGGCTCTGAACTCAGATGACAGCTGGCAAAGCAAAGCTGTAAAATGTTGTCCAGCAACCAGGTCAGGCTTCATATGTTGCCTGAGCCATAAGGCCATTTCAGGGAGGCTTAGAAAAGAAGCCCTACTGGTTATAGCCACTGGCTTGACAATCAAGTCTCCCCTCAAGACTCATAGATTCACAAGCCCCACTCATAACCCCTGAGGTCTAAATTAGTGGCCAGTGATTGAATACAACTGCTTCCTGAAAACACTCCAGGTTGCTGAGAAATGACAGTCAGCAACCCTGGGAAAGGTGACATTCAGATTGTCCTCTTTGTGGTGCCAGTTTTAACAAAAACTGAGAATAGCAACCCAGTTGTAACTTAAGATCTTTCATCCTGCTTGGAGAACTAATAACTACATCTCAAGAATGTAAACAGAATGGGTAGATTGCAAATGTGGCTTCCAGTTACAGCAGATACCTATGTTAACTATTTTGTAAATACCAACAACTGAGCACCTATATTAGACAATTTAAAACCTGGAGGATTATAGAAATTGTGGAAATCATTGACATGAGCTTGTAGGCTACCTCCTAACTGAAAAGCTCCCAAAGAAATCAATAGTTGACCTGTGGGTACCTCTGGGGATTGAAATTTTCTTGTCCTTAGGTTGGATTTCACCCAGAGGGGATTACCTCTGAGACTGTCTGAAAGAAAGGTGGTAGAGTGAGGGGACGGGACGTAGAACATCCCGTGAGCCCATCATTGGTGTCAGCAGGTGTGTAGAAGCTTGAAAAACTTCTGATGGTTTCACAGATTTATAGAATGTGTTTGTCATCTCACTCCATCCTCCTCAGTCATCTCCCTTTCTTACCGAAACTCTTCTTCCCAAGAAATTCTTTTTCTTTCATGCAGTGTGTGTGTGTGTGTGTGTGTGTGTGTGTGTGTGTGGTGTGTGTGTGTGTATGTGTGAGTGTGTGCTGCAATTAATTCAAGTGTCTTGCATGAGTTTGGATGGCAGGCTATTTACTAGAGCAAGAGCAGCCTATCAATAGCTAAGCCACTAAAGAAAATAAGTCTCTCCTCATTTAATAACTGTTAACTACCATTAGTCCTTCAGAAAAGATGATGCCACACTAACCCCTCCTCCATCCATGAAGAAATGTTGAGGGGTCCAATCTTGGATGGGTTTTTTGCAGATAACTACAGCTGCCATGAGCTTGTGAGTGCAAGACTATGTCATTCTAGAACATCAACATCTGGATGATAGAGCTGTTCCATTTAGGTCAGAGTATTCCACCATTGCTTATTTTCAGCACTGACCAGTTACAGGTTTCTGCATTAATGGCTGGTCAAAATAGTAAGATGCATCAATGATAAAAATGGGGAATGGCACTCATCTATGGGTATAAATATAAATGTTTGAAAGGCAGTATCACCATTTAGTGAAAACAGTGGTAGTTTCCCCCACTAGGATCTAGGAATTTCTTAGTTATGAGCTCTGGACCAGATTTATAGGGTCGTGAGACATATCTTGCAGAAGAGGTCTCAGAGTAGTTTGGCTGTCCCCACATCAGTGTCCCCACTAGAAGGCACATCGTGCCTGGCAGATTGTTATGGTAGCTCTCAGGATTCATAGCCAGATAAGACTGTTAATGACTTTTATTCCCCAGCAGCCTGCATAGCCGCTCTAGCAGTATGAAAGCAAACTAGTAGGAAGGAGTAAGATTACCTAAAATTTGATTTCCCAATGCCCTGTAACCAAAAATGCATGTTATCATCAGCAATATAGTTTTATTGTCAAGCTCTGGTGGGCAAGCAAAAGAAACGGCAATAGTCTGCTCCATTTTTAGGGGTGGTCCCTGGGAATTTGCTGACCAAGAATTCATGGAGAAGTAGCTCCCATCTGGCACCCAAATTTTCACTTACTAGCCTTTGGCTTCTGGAAGAAGCAGTATCACAGAGTATACCTCTGTTCCTCCTCTTTTAGACTTTACTTTTAATAAACTTGTAAAATAGTAGTTTGGCATATACCATTTTTACATTTCCTAAATTTTGGCTACCCTTCTGTCCTCCATTATTTTCTACGTTCTCTTACCTGCCTTCTTGCTTCGTTCTTTCTGGCCCTAGTATCTACCCTCCAGGTTCATGTGCAATGGGCTCCAGTGTCCTCCATTCCCTTTCCCACTGTGTCCTCTACTGACGTGTTTCTAACTTTCTGCCCTTTACTACTGTTCATAATTGAATACACTACTCTAAAACCATATTAAGAATATACATTTAAGGAGAACATGGAGCATTTGTCTGTATCTAAGTTACCCTACTCAGTATAATATTTTCCTGCTAATTTTATTATTTCATTCTTCTTTACCACTGAATAAAACTTTATTGCATATATGTACCACATGTTCTATTATCCGTTCACCCACTGACGGATCCTTAGGCTGGCCCTATGTCTTTGCTAGTCACATGAACACAGAAGTGCGGTTACCTGTTTTATAGGGTATGGGGCCTTCTGGGTATTTGCTCAGGGATTGTATCACTGGATCACATGACAGTTCTAATTTTGGTTGTTTGGGGAACTTTCACATTGATGTTCACAGTGGCTGCACCGATTGCTGGTTTCATTAAGAATAAAGTTGAGTTCCCTTTTTCACACATACTTGCCTGCATTTGTAGTCATTTCTAATAGCCATTCTTACTTGAGTAAGACAAAAATATCAAAGTGATTTTAATTTGCATTTCCCTGATGTCTCTATGTTTTAAACACCTTAAAAGGTACTTTTAGCTATTTATTTCTGTAAGGATTTTCTGTTCAGCTCCATGGTACAGTTTTAATGAAGTTGTTTATTTTCTTGGCATTTACTTTTTAAAGTTCTTTATATATTCCAAACCCCAATCCCCTGCCAGAAGCAGAGCTGGCAAAGATGTTCTCCCATCCTATAGGCTGTTTCTTTTGTGGTATACAAGCTTTTTAATTCCAGGAGCTCCCATGCCCTTATTTCCTGAGTGAGTAGCAACCTGTTCACAAAGTTCTATCCTATGCCTGTACCTTTAGCTGTACTTTCTCCTTAATCTGATAGCAGGGTTTTTTTGGGGGGGTCATCAACTATATGTTTGATCAATTTGGAATTAATTTTTGTGGAGAGTAAAGAGAAGGATCAAATTTCATTCTTCTACGTGTACATATTCAGCACCAATGACATTTGTCAGAAAAGCTGTCTTCTTTCCAATGAGTATTTTCGGCTTCTTTATCAAAAGTTGAGTGGCCAAGGTTTATATTATCTTATACTTGAGTTTTCTGTTCTATTTCATTGTCCTGTGTTTCTATTTTTGTGCCTAGACTGTGATTTTTTTTTTTTACAACTATGTCTCTATAATGTAACTCGAAGTCAGATATTGTAATACGTCAGCAGTGTTCGCGTTGTTCAGGATTGATTTGGCTATTCAAGGTCCTTTGTGCTTCTATATGAATTTATTCTTTTTTCTATTTCTGTGAAGAACTGAGTTATCATTTGATGGGATTGCATTGAGTTTGGAGATGGATTTTTGTAGGGCGGCCATTTTCACAGTGTTAACTCTACCATTCCACAAGCCTCTCTATCTTCTAAAGTTTTTAGTCTTTTTCTCTGGTATTTTAAAGATTTCATTGTAAAGATATTTAACTTCATTATGTGTTCCAAGGTATCTTTTATTTTTCAGTCTAATATGAATGGAATTATTTCCCTGTTTTCTTTCTTACTATATTTGGCACTGGTATATAGGATGCTATTAATTTCTGTATGTTAATTCTGTAACCTGCTCCTCTGCTGAAGGTGTTTATCAACCCCAGAAGTTCCTTGCAGTAGTCTTATTAGGGAGTCTCTCATGTATAGAATCATGTCATCTGAGCACACCTTAGCTTTTTGGTGTCCCTTTTATTCTCTTGTTCTGTTGCTCTAGCTAAACCCTAGGGCATATGAGCAGGCATAGGAGAGCAAGCAGCCTTTGAGGTATTCTGCATTTGGCATGATAGTCACTGTGTAGGTTTGTCACATGTGACCTTTATTGAGTTAAGATATGTCTCCTCCATTCCCAGTCTCTCCAGGACTTTGAAAAATAAAGTCTTTTTACTAATTCTTTTAAATTTTTATATAATATATTTTGATATTATCCACCCCCTACTCCTTCCTCTAACTTCTCCCAGACCCAAGCTCTACCGCCCTCTATTTTTAACATTGTGTCTTCTTTAAACAGCTTACCAAGTCCAGTTTGTTATGGCCATATACTCATGAGTATGGGGTCATCCACTGGAGCATAACCCTTCAGAAGTCCTACCTTTAGAGAAAACAGAAGCATTAGAGGAATATTTGATTTTGTCAAAAGCTTTTCTAAATCTATCAAGATAATCATGCACTTTCTGTCCTTGAGACCATTTGTGTGGTGGGCTGTAATTTATGTATTTGAATCCAGGGATGGGCATGACTATTTCTGCAGACTAAACAGAGGTTTTCAGAAGGATCACGGTGTAGGACAACTTAATGTTACCCCAACTAAGATGGCTGAGCTACAGAGGAGCCAGAAAGTTTGGGTGTTCTAGAAATGATCAAATCACAGGTAGCATTTTAGGTGGAAAGGGAAAGAATAGAGAGCACCTCCCTGACTCCTACTCAAAGCCTGCATGCTCAAATGATTATGTATAGGGACTGCTATACAAAGGACTTTAGGGAACAGTCAGTGTGAGTCAGAGACGTAGCAAAAACAGAGCTCTGACAGCACACCAGAAGTACTGGCTGATTCTGAGCTGTGAAGAAGCAAGAGAGCTATTAACTAGATCTTTAAAGTAACAGGCCCCTGTGTCTCAAGAACTGGGTTTCCTGAAATGACAACACAAAGAAGGAAATGGGGGTTCCATGAGCAGACCAAATGATTAGGAAGCGTTTGTTTGATGTTCACTCAGAATGAAGTTCAAGCTGTTTAAGAAACATGGAACATTTCAGCAAGGGCAGTTTGCTTCTAATTAAGCCTTAATAGGTGTCTGGTCCTAATTGGTTTTGATTCTGTTTAGAATGTACAGAAATTATTCCCCATGTTTTCATCTCTGAGACTGACTTGCCACTTCTGGAACTAAAGGAAAATCATCTTCAGCATCTTGTGTGCATCTTCCAAGTGAAATTTTTTTCTTTGCAGAAAGCCATAGGTGAGTCTCTACCCAGAATTCTGAACTTCTTAAATAGACTCATACCTGTTCGTGGTTGTTTTCCTGTCTAGAGTCCATGAGATATTTGGCATAATTCTCAATTGTTGAACAAAAAGAAAATCATAAAGTGTCCTAGATACAGGTCACATGTCAGAAAAAACAAGACGATTTTCATTTTCAGTTCGCTCCCATCTTAAGAGCTGTCCTTTCCATTTTATTTTGGAAAAGATCACATGCCACAAGCTACCCAGAATCAGTGAGAAACACAGGGAACTAGATCTGAAGTCTCCTTGTATGATCCATGTCTCAGGTTCCAGGCCCACAATAGACTGTTTTCAGGCTACAAGTCCAAGTGGGGCCCAGCACCCCTTCCTGACAGTGTATTTATAATAAGAGAGAAACTTAGGCAGGAAACAGTGAGCAGACTCAGAGAGGAAATTAAAGTCCTCTAGTTGTAGTGTATTAAGTCATTGTGGTACTCAAAAGCACCCATTCGTACCATTCAGAAAGTCCTGAATAAATGTTTCAGTAATGAGATATGCAGAAAGGAACTTGTCACCCTGTGATAGTCTTTCTGCAAAGACTTTGATTTAAGGTTGGTATCAAAGCATGAACCATGCTAAAATACAATTACAAAAGAAACAGGATTTTCATTAGTGGGAGGCTGCTGAGAGCTGATAGGTAGAGCCACAGAAAGAAAGAGGAGAGAAAGAGGCAATATGTGACTGGTCTTCTTGCCGCCATCCTGGCAGGAGGAGGGCTACACTGACTTCAGAGTGAGGAAGGGAGGAGAGGACTTCCTTTTTGTGCTGAGATTTATGACTTTGAAGGAGAAATGGAGCTTCCACTTCCTGTGATAGCTGCCACCAGGATTGCGTCAACCTTTATCTCCCATCTTCCAGCATGCCCTGCTTCTCTGTTCATGAGATACCAACAAGCTACGGAAAATGTAATATGGGAGAATTGAGACAAAATAATCAAACAGTTAGAGATTGAAGTTCAAGCTCTCCTATGTATCAGTGTTACCATGTAGGTACCAGAAATATTCTAAAAAGGATTTTCATCTCTTGCTGTGCTTTGTTCCTGTCTGTGATCCAGAGAGTAGCACTGATGGAGTACCCCAAAGACAAGATAATGCTAATAACCACTTGATTCCAAGTGGGATGATTGAGTGAATGCTCCTAAAAGTAAGGAAATGCAACCCAAAGTGCTCAAGACACCTCAAGTCATGTGACAAGACAAACAGAATTTGCATTGACATTTGTATCTTATGTGAAAAAGAAACAAATTAAGCTTTGCTCATATTTATTTGAGTATATTACTTAACTAGATAATTCTGTGATGTTTCCAGTAAACAACATGTAGTGTTGTACAAATTATATAATTTGCATATGTGTGGGTTTATAAATATTTTTATTTATTGATATAGTCAACTCAAAATTTTGAGACTATTGTAGAAACCATTAGTGATTTAGGGTTAAATTTTAAAAAATAAAGAATCAATATCTCAATTGGACACAAGTATCTTCAGATGAATAGTGTGATGAGTGGTCTTCATTGACAGCATGGCTGGCTTAAGAAATATCCATAGTGTTAGTACAGTATACTTCTGGGTGTGTCGTTGACAACATTCTGAAGTAATAAATGGGTTAATACATGATAGTATTATTGACAGCTAACTAAAAAGGAAGTAAATCACTGAGATCGTGTCCTTGGAGACAAACCTTGCCCTTGGTCCCCTCTTGTCTTTCTGCTTTCCATTTATCAGAACTGAAGGGCGGCTTCTGCAACAGGCTCTCGCCATCATGATTTTCTCCCCTAGTGCACGGTCAAACAGCTCTGAACTAAGCCCTCTGAAACCTGCAGCCAAGATGAATCCTTCTTCTTAAGTTGTGTGCAATGTGCAGGGACACACTGATTAGAAGAGTGCCCACCACACACAGTGTCTGTTCAGGATTTCTCTTACTCCGCTATATTCACTGGGGAAAACTCTCCCCTCCCTATAGAACCTAGTCCAATTCAGAATCATTCTTTGTGGTGATATATTGTATATTTAATAAAAATAGCCTGAAATAGCAGAGGAGAGAGCCATCCACAGAGCCAAGCCATGAGGGCCATATTGTGGTGACCTATGCCTTTAATTCTAACACTCGGGAGCAGAGATCCTCTAGATCTCTGTGAGTTCAAGGCCAAACAGAGTCAGGCAGTGGTGGCGGCTCACACTTTTAATCCTAGCACTAGGAAAGTTGAACCAGGACTTGAGATAGCTGGGCGGGGAAAGAAAGATGAGGTGGGAGGGGGCAGGAGTCCTTCCCTTCACCTGCTGAGGACTCAGATTTATTCAGTCTGAGGATGCATGGAGACAGGACCTACCTTCTCAGCCTGAGGAGCTGGCTAGGTAAGAACTGGCTGTGGCTTGTTTCTCTGTCTCTCTGATATTTCAGCTTTTCCCCAATATCTGGCTCTGAGTTTTTATTAATAATATCAAATAGAATTTGTGCAATAATTCTTCTGTTCTGAAAGTGACCTGGAAATCCGTATTTCTTTCAAAAGCACATGTGATTGTTACTCGCCTTTAGGAAGAGAGGACATATTCTAAGTCTTTCTTCCTGTCCCCTCTTCTCAGGGGATGATGACGGCCATCCAGGACCTTTCCCAGTAAGATAAGAATCTTTCAATACATACTCCACTAACCATCTGATATACTCTCAGGATTTTAGTTTCTAATCATAATGGAGTGAGTTTTCCAATAACTATAGTGGTTCACAAACAACTACCAGAGAATTCTAAAAAGTAGACATTCACATTCGGATTGAGTTGGAAAGTCAAAACAACCGTTATAGAACTTGGGGAAATGCATTAGACATTTGTCCCCTTTTGTCTCTTGCTTTTAACTGTAGAGTTTTCTCCATTATGGAACTAGACAGTGTGGATGAGCAGCAGAATGATAGGAATAAACAGTCAACCAAGATGTACAGTGCAAGAGGGAAGCAGTACTTAAAAAGAAATTAAGACAATGATACTTATATAAAAAGAAAAATCTTCACCTAGGGAGGGAGATTGGTAGTTGAGAGATTACCTGGCATGCAGAAGGTCCTGGGCTCAGTTCCCAGCACCAAGAGAGGAAGAAACAGAGAGACAGAGAGAACAAGAGAGTGGACAAGTATATGTGTGTGTGTGTTGGGGGGAGATATCTGATATGGACCTCCAACTTAGGACAACAAAACAGAAAAACTGAACCCAAAACAAGCAGAAGGCAATAATAAAGATAATGGCAAAGATTGATTATATTGAATGATTTCAAAAACAATAGATTGAGTCAATGAAATTTAGTGAATTCTTTTAAAAGAACGATAAAACTGACAAACTTCCAGACATGTAGACCAAGAAAAAACTCAAATTACTAGTATCAAGAGTGACATTGTCAGTATCAGGATGCCACCATACATCCCACTAACAGTACAGGAATGAAAGAAAGCTGAACACATGCATACTAATAATTCTGAAGCCTTCATAAAATGAATCAATTTTTTATAGATTGAAACTATTAAATCTTGTTCAACAGAAATAGATAGTCTGAATAATCATATCTTTATGAAAGAAATTTAAACTGTGTTCAATTCCCTCCCCAGATAAACAGTGCTCTGGGCTCATGTGGCTTACTTTATGAATTATACCAAGCGTTTAGGGGAGAAATTACATCAGTTTCATAACTTCTTCACAAAGCACCTCCCTACTCACTTTCTGAGGCTAGCATTGTACTGACATCAAAACTACACAAAACACAGCAGAGCAGTGTACTTATGAACCTCATACCAAAAGTCCTCAACAAAATAAATGTCATTTCCAGTGATATCTACAATAGAGGTCTAACATGGCTCAGTGGAACTTACTCCAAGAATATAAATCTGCTGATTTATAAAAATCAAACCATATGATCTCTACTTCTAAATGGGAATATTGTAGTATAGACAATAATGGGCTGGGGGGCACATAAGAGGTACCAGGAAACTTCCATCAGTGACCATTTATGCTAGACAGTGCTGATCATCTTCCTACCCTTAACCAGTAAAATATTTGGAGGGGGCAGTGTACATGCTTTCTGTATATATTAGTTACTTTTCTCCTTGATGTCACAAAACACCTGACAGAAGCCAGTTAAATGAGGAAGGATGTCTTTGGCTCACAGTCTAAGAAGGAATACAGTCTATCATAGGGGGCACGCAGGCATGGTGGCAGGAACATGGTCATGGTGCATCTGAGACAGGAGGCAGAGAACTGGCTGGAAATGGAGCTCAGTGATAAAGTTCAAGGTCCATCTCCAAGAGCCTACTTTCTCCACTGAGACCCTGGCTCCTCCACCTTCTGCATCCTTCAAGAGTCTCCGGTTCAGGAAACAAGGATTCAAACATGTGAGCCTTTGGGGCACAGTTTACTTGAATCCACAGCCCAGAGTGATCTCACAGACTTTATCAGTGGTCTTTTCTGGTTGCTATTGGAACATAACTACTAAAGAAATTCACATGAGATATCCATGGGGAACTGGACAGGGCTGTGGTGTGATGCTGGCTAGAGAAAAGAGACACAACAATGCCTCCCACAGCCTCCTGGGGAAGATCCAGTTTCAGACAATCAACAGAACCCACACCAGCTCAGAAAAGGACAAGCAAAAATAATATTTTCTGAAGAAATAAGCCAACACAGAAGCTTTCTTTAGTAGATGATGTGCTTAGCAAACTTAGCATACAAATATGGGGCTATTGAATGACTTTCTTTTTAAACTGAACTGAGACTGTCACTTTAGGCTGGCTGTTCTTCCCTTGATAAAATCCTCCCAATCTAGGATTTGATGAGTCTACAACAACCTCCTCCCTCACCCAGTACAGAAACACATACTGGTGCAGGCTTGCCAAGCATCCTGACTCACCAACCAAATGGTACTCCAAGGACACCCAAGGATATGGCTGGAGCTGCAGCCACCTGGGAAGCAAACTGAGAGCCAGGAGGCTGCCTAGACCCAGGCTGAGTCTGTGAGATGTCAGCTGGGAAGGTCAGCCAGATCTGAGCTCCGCCCTTCTCCCCCCTTATGTCCCTAGTCACTAGTTTCATTTCCTCTAAGGCTCACTAGAACCCCAGATTCCTTTTTCTCAGGAACAGACTTAAAGTAATGAAAAGCAAAACACCTTCTTTTAGAAAGCAGGTACCATGTCTTTGGTAGGAGTTAAAATTTTTCACACTCCCTGCCTTTTATAGGTGAAGAGCTACTTAGATTCTTCTCCAAGGTCAAAGAGGAAAAGCAAGCCTGGAATCTCCAAATATTTTCAACAATCAGACAAGTTCAAATGAAATCCTACAAATCTCATCTGAATCATAAAAGCCACACATGCTCCAATGAGTCAAGCCAAGTTCTCAGTAGCCTGCGTTCCTGGGGCCCTGACCATCTCAGTCAGGCATGTGGCTCAGGACAATCTGTGTATCCTGGGTACTGTGCTTACTTAAGTTACCCAGCTGGCTTGGGCTGGCTGGAGGCAGGGAGTAGATACAACTTTTCCAGCTGTGTCATAACTCACGGTTCCTGGTAACTAGTTCAGTTTATGTAGACAGCAAGACTAGTTCAGCAAAGCTCTTGGCAATACTACACGTTTGATGCTAGATTAACTTATCCTAAAAGCAATAAAAAATAGAAAGTCCCTGAACACCTGTCCCTTCTTATCTACCTTCCCCAATTAAGTTAATTCCATCTTTCTTGTTTTCTTCAAACTCCTTATGCACTAACCCCTGGCTGTCTACTCATAGTAAGCCTCACTCAGCAAGAGCCCTCTTGTGGCCATGATGGTACCTTGTTTGTCCTTAAATGCCCAGATCCCAGCATGGTGCATGCCACTTAGACTCAATAAATGTTGAAGGTGAGAAACATCAGTCTATATCAGTGAAAGAATCCCCAGTAAGTGTACCATCTAAACACTTCTCCCTGAGGATATGGGCCTGGTATTTCCCCCATGGTACTATAAATGAAGGATGCTGCCTGAATAATTCCACAGGAGAAACTGGCCTCCTTCTGAGCTCTTCCCTTAAATATAGGCCACTGCCAAGACTGCTAATACCATTTCCCTGGGCACATCACAGAAGAAGCCAGACTTTATTACTCTAAGGTGTTAGCTTCTGTAGAAACTTACTTTTTAATGAGCTTGTTTATCTCACCATCTTGGATGTTAATATTGTTGAGAGGGATGCCTGCTGATTGACTGTTACCAAGCAAAGAGGAAAGCCGCAGGGAAAGCCTCAGATACGTGCTATGTGCTAACAGTTATTCAATAACTATGCTTTCTTTCTTCTTTAAAAAAAAAAGTAAAAATAAAGCAAAAACAAGTAATAGAAAATTAGAAAGTTGCTCACATTTTCACTTTTATGCTTCTAGCTGGAGTCTGCTGGACTGTAAGCTGACTTCTGGGACAACCACTTTATGGAGATAGGATAATTCTGGACAGAAAGGTGTTGTAGAAGATTTCCAGGCTCTTTTGGGGCCATAGGTTTGGACCTGGCCCACTGCGGCCTTTCCCCACAAAGAATTGAATCAGACACTTATATTAACGTCATGCTGTTTGGCCCATGTCTCAAGCACATTACTAACTAACTCTTTCATCTTAAATCAACCCATTTTTTGTAATCTACTTGCCACGTGTCCCAGCCTGCGGCTCACCTGGATTCATTACATGTTCCTCCTTCAGGGGTCAGATGGTGACTGACTAACTCCATGCTCCTTCTACCTGTCTGTCCTCTGATTCTCCACCAACTTCTACAGCGCTCCACATAGGCCAAAACAGCTCCTTTATGTACATTAAGGAACATTCCACCACAGAAAGGTGATTTAACATCAACTATTCCATCTTTATCAATGTTTCATCATCTGTTTTGTTTTCATGGTAGCAGTCTGTTTATTGAAATTTGGCACCTTCTTATGGGATGGCTTCACTCCATTGGTTCCTTGTTGCTAATGGCCCACTCTCTGAGTGTTCTCTGTTTTTCTCTGCTATGAGCTGTAACCACAGGCTGGTCCCATTGTCAGCCTAGCCTAGGTGGCCTTCCCTCTATCTTCTAACTGGATTTTCCCTTCCCTGTTCTTCTCCAGGTCAGTACCAAGTTCCTCCAAAGGAGCGTCAAACATCTAGGGCACAGCTTCTCACCTAGTCCTTCCTCTGAAAAGCCTGTCATTGAGTTCTAGTAATACTGTCTTGCTCCTTTGCCTCTTGAGTCCTTGCAGTGACAACTGCCTTTCTCTATGGCTCAGCTTTGGATGCCTCCATGCATCTTGTCTGTTGCTTCAACCTTGACTACACTTCTGTAGTTTTTCAATTTATTCTTCTTAGTTTGTATTGCCTATGACAAATACTTATATAACTCATATCAAATTGGAGGTGGCACCTAGTTGACATTTTTTATTTCCTGGTGTGCTATAGTATTTTCACAACTTACTACATCCTTCTAATTTCATTAATATGCAATCAAGTTGTTATCTACAATGTGTAGTTAAGAAAAGTATGACTCTGAAACTAAGCCACTAATCCAAAGGTATGCAGGCATCCTTTTTCCAAAGGAAAAATAAATTCATACAAAAATAACACAAACATGCTCTGAAAAAAAGAAAACTTAAATTCATCTTAGGATGGTGAGAAAAGATAGAAACACAGTAAATAAGGGTAGATTGACCTCAGAGAGAAGCAGGGGCCATTTTTCTATGACACCAGTCTAAGAGAGACAGCATTGGTACAGTAATTTAGAAGATTCGTCTTGGAAAATGATACTCATTTGTCTTGCTGTATCACTGAAGCAACTGGAGTGAGGTAAGAGAGACTGGAGAGAAAGAAGAAAGGCATTCAGCCATCTCAAAGTTGGGGGAGGTGAAATTCTGCATTTAGAAAAACACAGTTGGATGCCATGGCCAGTATAACACAGTCTTTCAAGGTTTGTGGTAAAAACCATTGAATCACAGTCCTGTCTTTCATCAAAGAGTGCTCAGCTTCTCTGGTGCAAATGGACTATTTATTTAAATCTCATGGCAACCCTGCTAGCTGCTTACCATGGGGAATGAGGAGAGAAGTTGGAAACCTTCATGCAGGAGTGGCTACAGTGTTGGAATTGGACTCTAGGTAAAGAATGATGAATAGGTGAAGGAAGGGTAGCAGGGACCTGATAGGGCAAGTGGATCTTTGATTGCAAGGAGGTCAAAGGTAATTTTTAAGTTATCTGAGAGAGTGGAACTTTGTGCCTGGAGTTGAAATATTAAATGACATTGCTACCCCCAGTATTTAGTGCAATGTTTGACTCAAAGCCAGCAGCAGCAGATGACACATAGACAAGGAGAATCTCAGAATGAGAAGGGGAAGGCACTCTGCCCCTGTGGCTCACATTGGAAAATCCTCTTTCCTTCTTGTCCTTCCCTGTATTCTCTCTCTCTCTCTCTCTCTCTCTCTCTCTCTCTCTCTCTCTCTCTCTCTTTCTCTCTCTCTGTTCAAGTAACTTCCCCCATTACTCTGAATATTATTTATGATAAAACTTTTCTGATAAATCTTAGCCAAAACAGAACTTACCTTCCCTCATGGCCTCAGTGTGCCATTGACACCACTTATGTAGCTGATTCTTTCTTTTGTTTTAACAACTGCTATTAGCTGTCTTTGCTCAACCATAAGCTGTATGGAGGGAGTTTTCCACTGTGGTTCAGTTTTGTAGATTCCACTCTGTCTACCACATAGCAGAAACTCCATAAGCCTTTGTTGAATAAATATATGATGTGACTAAATGGAGTTCTACAAATGAGAGGCGCTGCCTAATCAAATGATAAACCAACCCAGTTAAACTCTGGATGAAGGAAACAATAGAACTAATGAACAGTGAGCTTCTCTTGAATACATAGAATCAAAGTCAGTTCTTATATTTAGCAACAGAGGTGGGAACTGAAATTACTGTCTCAAAAAATCAGTCTATTAGGTTGGCATTTACATAATGACAGAATCAAAGCAGCCCCAACTCTCTGCTCCAGTAGATTCTTTCCTCATGCGGCTTTGAAACCTCCTGCTACAACTAACCTAGCAATGTTTATTCAACATATTAAAATTAATAATTGTGGCAGACAATAATAGCAGCTAACATTTAGACATTTGTTAGTTGTTATTTTGTATATTAGTGATACACTTTATTCCCATAATGCTATGAGGTTGTATGTAATGTCCATTTCTTTTTTTTTTTAAACCTTTGACTATTTCTTATTTTTTATGTTATTTAAATTTTTTCTCATACCCATTACTGCTGTCTTCTACCCCTTCTCCCAGTCCTCCCCCAGCCTCTCCCTTTCCCCCTCACCCTCTAACCCCCCTCCCTCATTCTTGTTCATTCGCCAGAGAAAGTAAGGAATCCCAAGATGAGTCAATTCGGTCTGGCACATCAATCAAGGTAGGACTGAGTCCCTCCTCCAAGTATCAAGGCTGAGAAAGATGTTTTTCTGGTAAGCACAGGCTTCGAGAAGCCAGTTCATGGACCTGGGATAGGCTCTGGTCTGATTACAAGAGATTCCAGAAACTTTTCATACCTTTAGACTGCTATCTATATTCAGAGGGTCCAGATCTGTTTCGTGAAGGTTTGTCAACTGTTATTTCAGAGTCTGTAAGTTCCCAACAGCTTGGGACAGCCTACTCGGTGGGTATCCCCATCATGATCATGACCTCTCCTCTCATTTAATTTCTCCTTTCTCTCTTCAGCCCAGTGTTTAGCTATGGATCTCTGCATCTGCCTCCATCAGTTGCTGGATAAAGATTCTATAAAAGTAATTAGGGTGGTCATTCATATGATAATAGGGAGAAGTCAGTATAGGCACCTTCTCCAAGCAAAGCATGTCCAAGGTGCAAACCACAACTACTGAACAGCTTGGGATCTGAAAAACCTGAGAATGGCACCTTGGATCCCACTCCCTCTGTAGAAATACCTGACTCATTCTTGCTGTTGGGGTGAGGAAACTGGATCTGCCAGGAGTGGATGCTGAACTGAGCATTACTGGGACCTTTGGACCTCTTGACCATGCTG